>JAQFXP010004605.1:0-10418 GCA_034693685.1 Belba bartosi
TAAATGTTTAGAAAAACTAAATTCAAATCAATATTAAAACCACTTTTGTTTGCAAACAATGAGTGAAACTAATGACTATCTTCTGTTCGAATCATATGTTGTCTAAAGCAGACAATTATATGACGTCAACAATGATAAGCAGTTTTAGTAAAAAAGTTAATTCAATACTATATAGAACTTTGAAATAAGTTAACTATAATATTATAATAATTATATTATTATATTATATTTAATTATATTATATTATATTATCTTACCATACATTACATTAAATTACATTATATTATATTAGTTTAAAACTATTTGTATTGACAGCTATAGTACGGATCAGAATGAACTGAATATACTGTTAAGTCAGATCTCATAACTAAATCAATAAAAAATTTTAGATATAATCATAGCCTTTAAGATAACCGACAATTCAATTGCAATTGCGTTCAAACAAATTGCGATTAAATGTCAAAAATTAAAGAAAATTTGTTTAAATCTGTACTTAGAGTACGGAAACGAATCACTAGTTTTGCAAATAATTAATTCATTGAAACACTTTTGACAACTGAAACGAATCCATCTATCGATCGAATCAATTGGATTCAACCAAAACTCAATTACAGATCTCTTGCAAACCTATTGTTGACATTTGACTAATTTGTCGCTATATTTGTGTGAAATTAATGACTCGTTTTTCGTAAACATCGATAAACAGTTACCAAAACTTCAATCATTGACTGCATTGAACGCAAATATATCGGTTCTAACACTCAATGTGTTATCAAAACTGACAAAACTTCAGAAAATTATTTTTTTATTAATTCTCTGCAAATCTAAAATGTTATGAAATTATTGATCAATTGTTTGACAAATGATCCGCAATTGTAGAGAAAATAGAGTTTAAGAGATGATTGGATTTAATGTTTAAAAAATTAAAGTTAAAAATTTGCCACAAATGAAACAAATATTTAATTGTTTTTATTTCTAATTTACATTAAAAATAATTTATTTTAATTCAATTCAAAAGAATTTTATTTAAAATTGTTAAAGACAATTAAACAATGAATTAGATTTTCGGAAAAAAGATAATTTAAACAAAATTATTTTAAAACTTATTGTTTTATTTTCAAAAATAAAAAAATGTTTTAAATTATTCTTTTTATTAGATTTGAATTTAGCGTTGATTTCTACTTAAATAAATATTTAATTGAAATAAGTTTTGAATTTATGAATTAATTATTTAAACAAAATGACAAAAACTTTTTTAATTAGTTTTATTAAAAACAAAACAATATTTGAATAGAAATTGTATTTTAAGTTATGTTTGAGTTTAAATATAAATTTAAAATGTATTCAAAATATTATTTTTAAACCAAAACTTCGGATAAAGTGATATATAGATAGATTTGAGCCATAAATAAATTGAATTAAACTTGACAAAAAATTTAACATGTTAAATATGTATTGAAATAGAAACAATAAAAAATATTCCAAACATTAGTTTATTAATTATAATAAAAATTTTGATAGATTTGCCTGTTAACACAATCGATTAATCATTAGTCAGTTTGATTCGATCGGATTCAGTATTAATTCTCATATTTAATATAATTAGTTTCTATTAATTCATTATTTTTGCTATTTATAATTTTACATAGTTTAGAATAAATTAAATATCATATATTTTTGTATAATTTTGTTTAAATAAATATTTAATTAATAATATATTCGATTATTTTAAATTCTAAATTTTAGATTCTAATACATTCTTGAAAAACATAAACTTTACAAGCATAATTATTTTATTTTTGCAATTGTGTCATCATTTTTTCAGCATGATTTAAATTTAATAAATAGTTAAAATTATTAATTTAGATTAATTTATGTTATTTTTATAAAAAAAATTACATTTAATATCAAATAATAAATTTTGCAGTAATATCTAAATTTTTTATCAAGTTGCAATTATATCTAGATACAATTGCATAAATTTTAATCGACCCAATTTGTCCAAAAAAGATTTATAATAGCGGCAATTATATGTCAAGGTATACATTAATTAAATTTAAATTAAATATTAAAACAGAATTTATCGAAAATTTTATTTAATATAAAATTAAAAATAAATTTAAATAATATTTTTGAGTTATTGGTTATAAATGTTTTGGTTATATTATATAATAAATTGAATTGTTTAATGAAAAATATGAAAAAAATATAATTAAATCAAAAATATATTTTTAATTCAATGAAATAATTTTTACATTTCTTTAAATGAGTTTTCAATCGCTATTTAAATGTCGAAAGTGTTGTCGAAATCACTTCCAAATGGGTTTACGTCTGAATTCGAATTCGAGTCGACATTAATCTCGGATTTAATATTCGAGACATCGGTGGCGGTCATCGACGCCATAGTTGCAGTCAATTGGGAACCGCTTCGAAAAGAACCCCAATATATGATGTCGTCATCGCTTTCATATTCATCGATGTCTTCTTCTTTAACGTCAATTGACTCAAACTTTTCATTGTTTTGCAGACATTCTTTGAATTCATTGACGAATCTGTTGTTCGGAACCGATTCGGTCTCTCCGTTCCGTCCCATCTGTCTGTGCTCTTCCGTTGCATACAATTCAAACAATTGATTTAATTTGAGCTCACATTCGGTCTTATGTTTCATAAACTCAATAACCATTTGTTCACTACATTCAGCAAACGTTTCGGGTTTTAAGTCTTCGCGACTTTCGATTGATTCTAACGCTTCCTCTGAGTCTCGTCTTTGCCTCAATTGCAGTTCAAACACCAAATCCATATAAATCTGTTCTAAAATCAAATTGATATTAAAGACAACTAATTGTTTGCTTCAAATCTGTTTTAAAACCGCATTTCGGACGTCAATGAAAGTCAACGATTGGTCGATATATTTGCTTTCGTTCCTATTCTTCAATTTTTGAATTAAACTATTGAACAGACATTCGACACATCTATTGATTTCCGGATAAGCGGTTCTCTCGTATTTCAAGTCTTTAAACAGAGCTTTCTTTGAATCTCCGGATCTCTTCAGCAGTTCCTCTCTTTGCGCCCAAACCTCTTCAGCTCTTCCGCACAGTTTCGGCAAATCTGTAAAACTCGTCAACTCTTCCATCGCTTTGTAATCCAAGACCTGATTCTCTGCAGCGATGATCTGATCCGACAATTGTTCGAAAGTTTTGGTCAAAACAACCAATTCTTGTGTCAATCGATTCAAATCGACAATCAATTGGTTGTGAACTGAGATAATGTTCTTCTCATTACTCGATTCCATCACTTGTTGAGCAAACGCTTCTATCAGATATACGAATCGGTTCGACTCAAGAAATTCGATATTATTTTCAATTAAATTATTGTAAATTCGATCCAATCTTGAGATCAGTTCTTCAATTAATTTTTGATTTGCATTCAATTCAATCATTCGATCCCTAAATAACTTCGAATTCAGTGACGGATCTATTGTTTGGAACCGATTCGGTCTCTTCCGTTGCATAGAATTCGGATAATTGATTCAAATTGAACTCATATTTGGTCTTATGTTTTGTAAACTCAATAACTATTTGTTCACTACATTCCGATTATTTCCGATTTTGTCTTTAATTAATTTAATTCGTAAGAGTCGTTGAAATAAATTGTTTGTAGTTTTGATCGCTTTATCAAACTATTGATCGCATTATCACTCAATTCATATGATCTATAAATTTCTAATTAAGATCTAGTTTTGGCTTAAATTTGTTAATTCAATAATATCGCCAATTTATGTCGTACTTCAATACCGGTCGACATCCCTGTGCTGTCCAATAAAGTTAAACAAATGAGTCGACTGTCTGTCCGGCGCTTATGTAATAATTAAAATATAGACTATAGTATCGAATAAGTGTTTCACTAATCCTGTAATCGCTATCGATATTTACTTCAGAAATGTTTGCTGCGATTGAGAAGTCATTGGAGACATCAAAGTATTTGGGAATTACAAAAAAATAGAGTCTTATATTAAATATTGAATTGATTTTTAAGTTTTAAATTAGAAATAATGGCTTGACGTGAAAAAAGCGTTTGTTTTTATCGGTTAGTATCCAAAATAAATAAATTTCGTTATTTCCGTTTAAATTAATTATTTCTGGAATTCGATCAGATATTTCAATTGTTTTTAAGTCTTTAAATATATTTGTAATTTTGATATCAAAATATTGGGCGAATGCTTCGACTTGAAATGAATTTAAACCGATTGATTGCTTATTAGAATTATTAATTTTTGCGAACTCACCAAAACTGCAATACATTTTAATTGGCAAAAGTTGACTCAAATATAAAATTGATAAACGAATTATATTATGGAAACGAAGCGAAGAAAATATATTTAATGCGATGGAAGAAGTAATGCAGTGTCCATTGGTATACGGTTCGAAAACGCGATATTTGTTTTGTAAAAGTTTTGATTTTAAATTAGTATTTTTATAATTAAACTTAAAATTCTTTATACAAAAGTCAATAAAATTTAAAAATTTCAAATCGACTGTATATTCGTTATTATTACTTATATTATCTAATATATTGTTCGCAAATAAATAATAATTTTCTAGAATTGTCTTAATATTACTGAATGTAATTGAAGGCTTAGGCGTTGAGTGAACAGAATCAAAACAATTAATTATAATTTCTCGATTTCTTTTGAATTTCATTACTAAATATTTATAAATAGATCGCTTTGTTGTCTGTTTGAAAAAAATTATATATATTTCTATATTACAAAAATCAATTATTTACCTTTGAATTGCCATCTTTTGAGAACAATTTTCGAATCTCTTTACCGGCAATAATCCAGTCGACATTTTCAGAAAACTTTAAATCGGATTTACCTCCGTATTTAATCCAAATTAACACTAATTTCAAAATATTTTTATCCATTTTGTGATTAAAACAAAACAAAATATTCGAATTTATAACAAATAAATATATTAAGCAATGTATTATGTATTATAATGTATTTTAGCACGTGCGAAAGTTTTTGCAAAATTGAAAATTAAAAATAAAGTTTTGTTAGTTAATAGCGCGCGTTAATATTACATACAAAATCAAAATTAGATTAACATAAAATTATATTTGATTTATATGAGTAAAAAACAATAATTTATTCATTAGTAAAACAAATTTTTGATCTTAAACTCATTCAAAGATATAATTTTTCGAATTGTATTCACAGTTTCTTCACTCAATTCGTTCACAATTTTCAGATTAAAAGACTTTAAATTCGGATAAATTGAATCAAAGCCTTCGAAACACTCGTCGTTGAGTCGACTCAAACCGATCTCCAAATGAGTTAATTTTTTGCAATTCTTAAGACAATTAAAGTCAAAATCTCCGCTCGAATTAGTAAAGTTTCCAAAACTGAATCGCTTTAGACCTGAAAAGTGGGAAAAACTTTCGCAAAAACTTTTCGAATCGAATGAATGAATAAAATAAGTCTCGAATTGAAAACTCTTTAAATGTTTGCATTTAATTGCAATTAATTTCATCGATTCAGACATTTGATGCAAATACTGATTCGAATTCAGATCTCCTTCAAAACTCGAGTTAATTGCCAATACTTTTAGTTTTTGGAATCTATTTAATTGTTTAATAAATTCAATTTCTTCGTCAATAGAATACAAATCCAAATCTATTGACAAATGACTCAAATTATGGGCAAAATATGATACAAATATCTGATACAAGCGTTGATTATATTCCGAGACTTTAAAGTTGAAAAGTTTAGTCAACTTTTTGGCCATAACTTCATTGTCTTGAAAGAGTGCTTCGATGTCGACATCAGTTAATGTCAATAAATTTGGACAAAATGGCAATAAGTCGTAAATATTATGGCTGTAGTATTCGAAATGAAGACTTTGTAACTGTTTTCCAAACTTTAGTCCAAAAACCGAAAGAGTTTTTAAATCATATGAATCGCAATTCAAGTAAAATATTTCCAATTGATTGCAATTATCGGTAATTGTGGTCAACACGACATTCATATTCTTAATTAAAATATAATGTCTTATCGATTGCTTTAAATTGATTTCATTAATGAATTGAAATTTTATCAAAACTTTTGCCAATACTTTGCAATTGATTTCAATCACTTTATGATATTCTGAGTCTTCGCTCAATTGAATTAATTGATTGAAATTATTGATTTGATTGGAATAGAAGTCAAGCGTAAGAACGTATTGTCTATTAAATACTAATCTCTGAAATTGTTTGGAAATGCATTCAAATCTCAGTTTGTCTTCAATTGACATAAAACTGACGATCATTTCAACCAAATCGTCGCCAAAATCCTTGCGATTAAACGAGTCTTTCATTAATTGGTTTATGTTTTCCTTGTTTTGCTTTTTTATTACTAATTTATCAAAACTTAAATAAACCGCAAAATTAAAACTAAATCTTAATTATCGTTACATTTAATATACAATTCAAATAACAAATCAATACAATAATTGAAAGTTTATTATATTATTATAACGAGACTTAACTAATGAATTTTTTCAAATATTTACCAAGAACTTTATTTGATTTAATTCTTCACAATAAGTCTTGCGCAAACTTATTGTTTAATTAAACATTACCAGAAATGCTCCAGTGGCCATTTAATGGCCACTTTTAATGGACGTCTAATAAGACATTTTAAACCATTTGCAAATGAATAACTGTTAATCAAATGACAAAGGCAAAAATAACGCTTTAAATTTTTAACAAATTTTTTTTCAAAAAAGCAACTTTGAACATTACTATTATTTTAAATTTTATAAATTAAATAGAATTATATTTTATATTCAATAAATAATTAAAAGAAGAAATTGTTTAAGAATCTAATAAGAATTTAATAAATAATTCATAATTTTTTAAAATTAAATTTAAAATTAGACAAACACAGATGGTAAATTGCATAAAAATAAATCTAGCTATTAATCGGTATATAATTATTGAATTTAAATGCAAATAATAATTAAACAAATTTTTTACATTAAAATTTTATATAATATTACAATTATAGTAAAGTTTGCTCAACACAATAGTAATAGACGAGTAGAGTCAAATTTTTTTCGTACTGGTATTTTGTTTTGACCATGGCCAATTAAACGATTGCTATTTTAGTATTTTATTAACAAAAATGTTTATATTTAATAATTAAGAAAAAATGTTTATAAAAATTGCACAAACACTTATTTTAACGTTTAATTAAATTTATACTAAATTTATGTTAAATTAATTGTCAAATAATACTGAATTTATGTAAAATTAATTGTAAAATAGCGAATTTACACTTATTTTTGACACAAATATTTTTAATTTTAACCCTGGCAAACATACTGTACATACAAATATTATTGGCTAATCTAATTTAGATATAAAAGTAGCATATTTTAATTTACATTACATTAATCACATAATTTACTCATTTTGCACAATATTTATTTCATTATGTTTTGGTAAATAAGTAAATCAATTCAATTCTTTTAAATTATATTTTTAGACTTATTATTTGAAACAATTATTAAATTAAAATATTATTTAACTTATATTGCAATCAATTAGTGGTTAAGCAAAACAATTAAATAAATGTCAAAATATATATCAGTCAATCAAATCTAATTGCGGTTTTTTTGTAGTTTGAGTATAGATTTGTTTAAATCCAATTCATAAGTGATTAATAAAGTAATGTTTTTATTACTAGATTTGTCTTCAATTAAACAATTGTCGAATAGTTTAAAATTACTCTTAAAAAGTTTAAATAAGAAAATTAACACTTATATTCTGGATAGTAATAATTTTGTATATTAATATTAAATTAAAAATGTAATATTTGTTACTAATACAAATTATATTTGAATATGCTAATTTTAATATTTTGATGTTAGTTATAATTTAGATTAGGCATTTAGTAAGCATAAAGTTAAGCTTTCTGAAAATACACTAGATTTTAAATAAGTAAGCCTGTAAAAAAACATTTTTGTAATCATGGTTATTAAAAAACGACTATCAGGATTTGAAGTTTTTAAAACAATTTAACAATTACGTTTTTTAATCATTTAACATTTTTGAGAAATTTTTACTCCTCCCTTTTTGCATTTAATCTTTTTCTATTATGTTTGGTTAAAACACTTTAACAATGGCTAAGGGCAAAATCTTTGTCAATCTAAATTTTCTAAAATTGTAAAAATATTTTAAATTAACCATGTCTAAAATATAAGAGCTAGAATTTTTATTACAAATTGTAAATTTACTAGTAAGTATTAAAACCGAAAACACAGCAAATTTAATCAGTATCCAAAAATATGCATTGTTAAAAAATATGGTTAATTGTTTGATTATCAATGAGTTCTCAAACAAACCA
The DNA here is from genome assembly GCA_034693685.1 of Belba bartosi. Lineage (NCBI taxonomy): Eukaryota > Metazoa > Arthropoda > Arachnida > Sarcoptiformes > Damaeidae > Belba > Belba bartosi. The sequence continues at coordinate 8,393 of JAQFXP010004605.1, forward strand.
GCAATCAATTGCTTAGCAAATCGGCTAAATTCGAATTAATCAAATTAGAAATAAATCAATATAATTTATTATATTACAGTTTAAAATATATTACATAGCAATAAAACTTTTAGATTAAATAAAATATATCTAATGCAAACATATGTCAAATACATAACATATTGATTTTGTACATGGTTAATTTATAATTGTTTTATTTTAAAATATTAATATTTTATTTATTCAAATTTATTCAAATATTCTACAAACAGTTTTAAATATAAAGCTTAAACTAAAAAATTTATATCTAAAGTAGATTCTAAACCTTATTAATAAAACCTTCAATATTTGAGCGCAAAGATTGATAAACGTGTTTTCAATAGTTGTAATTTTTAAAAATAAATTTTATTAACTTCTATGAGATTGCATTGTTGTAAATATTCAATACTTATCAATTTTTTGACTTAAACTTTACATTTCATTTGATATTCACTAAAATAACTTATAATTTGTGAGAATAGTTGACTAAATCAATCAGTAATGAAAACCGCCGACACTAACAAACAGAAGATATCAAACATTTACATTAATGCAATCGCGTAGAAGTTAATAAAATTTATAATAATAAAAAAATATTGGAAACATGTAAATCAATCTTTGCTACCCTAAAATTAAAAATTTTATTAAAAAATGTTATAAAATTTTGTGATGATTAAAAAAATTTTATTTATTCTTTTTAATTTGATGTAATTTAAATTTTATTGTATTAAATAATAATAATTTTAGTCCGGTACTCAAATCGTCGTATTATAGTGTGTCACTCTATAGTACTTATATTAATACTTAAATAAAATATATTTTAAAAATATTTTTGAACATTTATCAATAAATTTAATTTTTTACAAATTGCGTTTTATTCTAAAAGCTCATAAATTTTATTTTATAATTGATGCGTGATATGATCTAATTATTCAAGTCTAAGCTTAAATAACAACATGGCTGATTTTAAAATTTACGACAGATTCACTATTATTTTATATTTAAATAATAATAATGAAAATATAATAATAATAATAATAAAAATATAATGATCAAAATTTCAACATTACTATTGATTTATGTAAAAAAAAACGTAGAAATAATTTTCAAGTAAATAGCATTATTTAAAATAAAATTATTTTTTAAATTTTAAAATATTAATTAATAATAAATTTTCAATTTTATTCAGTCTAATTTAATATGAACCGGATTACACTACAATTTAAATAAACATTCAAATTTATAATGAATAAATAAATATTTTAAAATTATCATAATTTAATATATATTTTTAAATTATTATTTGCAAAACGATATAAAATTTAAAATGTTAATATTCCTACATATTTAAAGAAATGTTTGTAATTTAGGTCTAAAAATTAAAATCTTTGCCGGCCAAAGGATGATTTGTCAACAGATTGTTTGCGAAACAATTGTTAAAGTGAGATAAATGCCTTTTTTAATATTAAAGAAAATTCCACCTTTTCAATATTTAAAATTAAATTTAAAATATTGTTAAAATTATTTAAATTATTATTCAATTAAATTATTTTAATTTAGAATAAATAGAGAAAATTTTGCCAAAATTCAATTAATTCGTAGTTATTTAAAAAAAACATTTTTAACTAAAATTAACTTTAACCATTAATTAATTAAATTTAATATTTAATAAAAAATCTAATTTTAAAATTTAAATTTTAAGTAAATATATTTATTTTATTTAATAATTTTAAATACACTTGTAATAATGCTAAAAATAAACAATCGTAAAATTAACGATATTGTGCAAGCTAAATCTAAATCAAAAAATAGTATTGAAAAATTTAGAAAATTAATGAAAATATCATTTGTGGTAACATTTAATAATTCTGATGATTATGTAAATAAAAAATATATAATTTCGAGAATATTATTGGCAGTAATGCCCTTTCCAGTCCTAATAGGTCTAATAAACAAACATTAATACTGGTATAAGTTATCTGTCAAAGTTTGACAGTTGTGTCATACA
>JAQFXP010004606.1:0-10416 GCA_034693685.1 Belba bartosi
GTCCAGTCTGTGTTAGTCCACATGTCGTTGCAATATAAAAAATATATTTAAAAAATACAAAAAATCTCGTGGACACATTTTAAAACCTAGTTTAAAAACTTCCTTATTCTTAGTAGATTGTTCCAAAAAAATTTCATAAAAAAATTATTCAGGGACGGGGGTTAAATTAATTTTTGAAAATTGAAATTTTGGCCAAATTTCCATTGAAATTAAAACTTTGATATTAAATAACACGAAAACTAAATTTTTTAAAAATATGGTTTCAACGGCAAAAAGGTGTCTTTTGATTAGATCTATAATACTATAATAATCAATCCCGCCGGAAAAATACCAATAAAAGTCCTTTTACTGTAAAAGTTAAAATCTTTTATTTATTTAATTGTATTTTATCTAAACAAATTAAATACAAGTTAATAAATTAATGTCTCAATAGTGAGTCTTATTTTTTTTACTATTTATTTTATATTATTTTCCTTGAGTATTAATTTATTAATCAAATATATAAAAAAAAGCTTAATTAATAAAATTTATAAAAGTTAATAATTAAAAACTAATCCATATTATATATTTTAAAATAATTTAGATCAATATTTATTAAATTTTATATAAATTGCAGTTTATTTAAAAAAATAAGATTTTTTTTTATTTTACGTAAAACAAATTAAATAATAATTTATTTAAACAAAATTAAAATAACTTTGTTATTATTTTATACTACTGGTACTTTAATTAATATTTTTTATAATAAAATTTATATTTAAATGAAGTTATTTAATTTTTAATTAAAAGATATAATTTAAAACGAACTTATAAAATTTTTATAAAACCTTCTTAAACGCTCCCATTGGTGGATATAAATTTAATAATTATTTTTTGTTTAATAAATAGTTTTAAAAAATTATAATGTTTGATTAAATTGCCGTCGACACAATAAAGGATTAAATAGTAAGAACAACTAAAATCCACACATTGTAACATTAAGCTATAAAACATTTACTAATTAATAAGCAAATATGTACGTTGAAATTAAAATATATTAATTATTTTTAAAATATAAAATTATACATAACATCCTACAAATAAAAACTTTAAATTAAAATATTTTTTACAAAATAAATCTAAATTTATATTAAATAACTTTTTTAATACATTTTCGTAGAAAAATGTATATATAGTTTTGATCTGGACCGCCCTCCCCTACCCCTTTTACTTACAGCAAGAAAATTCAATATCTTTATTGTAATAGCGAGAAAAAATTAAATCTTTTTATGTACAACGGAAAGAAAATTTAATAGTTCTTTTCTAATAACGAGAGAATTTGATATCTTTATTATAATAGCAAAAATAGATTGAGCTTTTATTATAATAGCGGGTGAAAAAAATTAAGGTTTAAGTTCTTATTATAATAGCGGGCAATTTTTATTTTCTTTATTAATAACGGGAAAAATTCCTTATCTTTATTATAATAGCAAGATATTATGGTGATGGTGCCGGTATAATTTTTGTTTATTAGCAACGATATTTTGGGATCATTAACATTTTGCTGATATTAATTGCTGATATTTGATTGTTGGCATTTGACTGTTGGTTTTGATTGTTGGCATTTGAATGTTGGCATTTGACTGTTGGTTTTGTTTGGTAAAATTTGATTGTTGCCATTTGACTGCTAATTTTGATTGCTGACATTTGATTGTTGGCATTTGACTGTTGGTTTTGATTGCTGGCATTTGAATGTTGGCATTTGACTCTTGGTTTTGTTTGGTAAAATTTGATTGTTGCCATTTGACTGCTGATTTTGATTGCTGACATTTGATTGTTGGCATTTGACTGTTGGTTTTGATTGATGGCATTTGAATGTTGACATTTGGCTGCTAATATTTTACTGCTAATTTTGATTGCTTACATTTGATTGTTGACATCTGCCTGCTGGTTTTGTTTGGTGAAATTTGATTGTTGCCATTTGATTGCTGATTTTGATTGCTGACATTTGATTGTTAGCATCTGACTGCTGGTTTTGTTTGGTGAAATTTGATTGTTGCCATTTGACTGCTGATTTTGATTGCTGATATTTAATTGTTGACATTTGACTGCTGATATTTTACTGCTATTTTTGATTGCTGACATTTGATTGTTGGCATATGATTGCTGATATTTTACTGCTATTTTTGATTGCTAACATTTGATTGTTGACATTTGACTGCTGATATTTTACTGCTATTTTTGATTGCTGACATTTGATTGTTGGCATATGACTGCTGGTTTTGATTGCTGACATGTGATTTTTGGCTTATGACTGATTGTTTTTATTGCTGACAATTGATTGTTGGCATCTGACTGCTGGTTTTAATTGCTAACATTTGATTGTTGATTTAGATTGCTGACATTTGACTGCTAATAATTTGACTACAATTTTAAGTGCTAAAATTTAATAAAACTTTGAATAAGATAAACTAAAAAAAATAAATTAAATAAAAATTTACTAATAAAACATTTGCCTAAATAAAAGAAATTTTAATTTTAATAAATACAATGGTTTTAACAAAATTAAACATGAACGCACGACAAAAGGCAAACAATCAAATGCACGGAAATTGAAATATTAATATAATAAACTAAAGAACGAACATTAAATAGAAATTTACTTATAAAACTTTTGCCTAAATAAAATAAATTCTAATTTTAATAAATGAAAAAATTTTAATAATGTTGAAAATTAGCGCATGATTAAAGACAAACCATTAAATGCACGGAAATAAAAACATTTATTAGAAAAACAAAATAAAATAAATTAAATAGAATTTACTAATAAAATATTTGCCTAAATAAAAATGATTTTAATTTTTATAAATGAAAATGATTTAATAATGTTAAAAATGAACGCATGATAAATAGCAAACAATCAAATGCACAGGAATTAATAAAATAAACAAAATTAAATAAAATTAAATAGTAAATTACTAATAAAATTTTTGCCTAAATAAAAAAAATTCTATTTATTATATATTTGTAAAAAATGTATAAATTTCTATTAAATTTTGTCAGAAAACAATAAGGCGGCTGGCAATTATATTATTTGCTATTAAAAATTGCCAGGCGCTGTAGGCGCCTGGAAATTTGATATATTTTATTAAATTTTGCCAAACATTAAAGGCGGTTGTCATTTATATGATTTGCTATTAAAAATTGTCAGGCGCCGAAGGCGGCTGGCAATTTTATAGTTTCTATTAAATTTTGCCAGACGACAAAGACAGCTGGCATTTATATGATTTGCTATTAAAATTTGCCAGGCGCCAAAGGCGGCTTGCAATTTTATATATTCTATTAAAATTTGCCAGACGCCAAAGTCAACTGGCAATTTTATATATTCTATTAAAGTTTGCCAGACGCCAAAGTCAATTGGCAATTTTATATATTCTATTAAAGTTTGCCAGACGCCAAAGTCAACTAACAATTTTATATATTCTATTAAAGTTTGCCAGACGCCAAAGACAACTGGCAATTTTATAAATTCTATTAAAGTATGCCAGACCCTAAAGTCAACTTGCAATTTTATATATTCTATTAAAGTTTGCCAGACGCCAAATTCAACTGGCAATTTTATATATTCTTGTAAAGTTTGCCAGACGCCAAAGTTAACTGGCAATTTTATATATTCTATTAAAGTTTGCCAGACGCCAAAGTCAACTGGCAATTTTATATATTTTATTAAAGTTTGCCAGACGCCAAAGTCAACTGGCAATTTTATTTATTCTATTGAAGTTTGCCAGACGCCAAAGTCAACTGGCAATTTTATATATTCTATTAAAGTTTGCCAGACGCCAAAGTCAATTGGCAATTTTATATATTCTATTAAAGTTTGCCAGAAGCCAAAGTCAACTGGCAATTTTATATATTTCTATCAAAATTAAACAGAAATTTTCTCAATTTTATGTAGGATGCTAAATGACAAATGATAATAAATTTTGTTTGATTTAAATTGTTTATAGTAAAATTATTGAAATCGCACTTAATTTATATTAACTATCAATATTTGCAAACAAATTAAATTTAAATTAACTATAATTTTATGTTTTAGTAAATAATGATTAAATATTCGACTTTGGTATAAAAATAAAAATAATATAATTATGAAATTTGGAGTGAAGTTCTAAAACGTCTGTTCTAATCTAGTTAATAAAATTATATAAATCGTTTCGCGAAAATGTATTAAAATCATACTGTTCAATCTTGTTTAAATTAATAATTGCGTTTTATATGAATTAAATTTTTTGAAAGAACCCTCGCGAGCTTATGTTGCAATATGATAATTACATTTTGATTTAATTTGTTGTTAAATTAATTAATTTTCTAAATTAATTTAAAAAAAAAACAATAACAATAGTTGATATATAACGATACCATAATAAAAATTAACAACAAAATAGATATATGTAATTAATTATGTGTTACGTTTGTTTTTTAGAAAATTTAATTAATATAATGCAAACTGTATTTATAATAAATTTTTATAAATTATTAGTATGTTTTTTATAAATTAAAATATAATGATTTATAATATATATAAAAATTTATTAAAAAAATTAATTTATAAAAATAAATTTTAAGATAAAAAATATTTTATTTTAAATTATCAAAAACATTATTTTCTAATAAGATAAAATTATTGCAATTGTAAACAAAACTCTTTAAAATATTATAAACTTTTATATTTAATTTAGTGTTTTTGGCCTTATTTATAATAAAATTATAATTGTACTTAAGCAAAACTTTATGAGTTAACAAACTAAAAAGATCAAATAAAACAGGTGTGTTTACGCCAAATATTATTTATCAAACATCTGTAATAAATATTTATCAAATTTTAATATAAATTACAGTTTAAATAAAAAATTTTAATTGTAATTTTAAGCGAAATAATTAACTCCGATTCAAACCTAAGTGTGGTGACGGTTTTAAACAAATAATGACAAAAAACTAACTTTTAATTTTTTGAAATAATTATTTCCGATTGGTCATTAATTACGGAGATATAATTAAAAAATTAATTTGTTTATAAATAGATTATATCGTATCAGTTTGTAACTTTAATAATAAATTGTAGTCTACATAAAGTTTTTATTTATTTTAAAAATACAGTATATAAAAAACTTATTTAATATATAATTAAAAAGTATATTTTGAAAATTTACAGTATATATACTATTGATAAAAATAATTTTTAATTATATCTACGTAATTAATGGCCATTTAGAAATAATTTTTTCAAAAAATCGAAAGTTAAATTTTTATATTTATTTGTCTATATTTATTTTTCCAGAAACGTCACCACACTTAAATCGACAGTAAGCCATTAGCCACAATAAGTCTAATATCCGGAGCAAGAAATATATCCGGAGACATAGCAATAATTGAAGGCCGGGTATCCACAATTAAAAGCATAAGTGTTTATATGGGAAATTGCAATGGCAACAATAATAAAAACAAACAAGTTAATTTATTAATATTAACTTATTTAATATTTTCATTATATTTAAAAATAAATAATAAATTATTCCATTTATATGTGTGGTTAAATTTAGATTTTATATTACTAGCTAAATAATTTAAATAATAATGGAACTGCTATTTAATATAATGTAATTTTATTTTGTTTGAAAAGATCTAATAAAACTATTAACGGCTAATTTTATAATAAATTAACAAAAATAATTTTACTCAAAAAAACATAATTATTGGTATCAAAGTTAAACTTCTGAGATTAATAAATTATTAAACAATTAAAAAATAAATCTTTTAAGTAATAAAGTGTAAAATATTTTTTTAAACGTATTAAAAATATTTTCTTTGTCGGCTACACCAAATATTATTTTTAAAATATTTATAATATATAAATATAAAATTTTAATATAATTTACAGTTTTATAACAAAATTTTAGTCGTTATTGTAGCCGACATTAGTAAGCTAATAGCCATAATAAATAATATTGTAACAAATATTTGCAGAGCCATAATCATAGTTAAAAGACGAGTATACATTATTGATAAATAATAAATTATTTCAAACTAATTAATAAAATAATTGATAAAATATTTTACAAATCTGTTAAAATATATATGGATAATTAAAAATTAAACAATCTAGTTAAAATTTTATTTGCTTAAATAGTTTATTAGCGCGTAATTTTCTAAACCTGTTTATTAAAAATATATATATTTTAATCTAAAAATTAATTTATTTTATAAACTTTTAATACTTAACCAATTTAAATTTAGTAAAATAGAAAACTGCTTAAATAAAATGCATGTTATTAATAATTGTTTTTTTTGTATCAGAGTTTTGCATAAGTTGTGACGCATTATTTTGAAATTAATATTTTAACACTTAATTAAAATATTTTCGAATATCCAATTTAGCACTTTTGTCCAATCACATTTCATCATTTAAAAACTAATGAAATATTAAAAAATAATTATTTGTAACATAGTTAAATTTCAATCTAAACCATGTAACCTAGGATTTGTAAAATTTAATTTTGGATTTAATTTAAAAACTAAAAGAGCTAAATTAAAATTTTAATATAACATATGATAGTATTTGTAGATATGTGGTATGCAGGGAGAGTGTGTCCGCCAATCCTTATTTCAATCCCGACATAGTCCACGTGAGTTGGTGTTTCCGATCAGTTGTAGAGCGTTGTGGGTGTGTCCTGGTTTCCGTTCCGTTCCTCTTCTTATGGCTCTGTTTGAGCTCTACCTTTGTTTTACTTTAACTCAATTAAACTTAAACACAATTTATATTTAAAAACTATTTATTTATTTAAATCGAAAACTATTTATTAATTTGTTAATTAAACTATTAACTGTTCTTCGTTCCTTCAGAACACATCTTTCACTCAGCTAACCAAAAACACTATTAACTCTTTATTTTGTATTCAGTTAATCTTATCTATTTTAATCTAATTTATTTTTCTATTAGTGTTTCGATTTGTGTTCTTATCTATTCATTGATTATATTAATTTCTATTTATAATAACAATAATCATTATTTTAACTTTTATTAATAAACTTAAGTTTTAAACTAAAACTAATTAATTTAATCTAAAATCTAAGTCTTTCGGTTTTAACTTTTTCGCCTCAGTTCGCGCAACAGCTTTTTGGTAGGTTTGCGGAAAATGTACTTCGAATTGGGACCGAAACGATAGCCATCTACAGGTCCCATAGTCTTCGAATAGTTAGCGAAACTTTTCGATATAAAACTCGTCAATATATTTGCCGATAGTTTTCGGCCACTTCTTAATCGCAATGTTCGCTGTTGTCGCATAGAATTCAAAATCTTTTAGCCATGTAATGGCGTTTGACATCATTCCGAACTTTTTCAAACCTTCTATTTTTGTCGGTCTTTCTGAGAGTTTGATTGCCTTCGCCGTTTTTTTTTCAAAATTTTGGCATTATTTGCTGCATTAGTCTCTTTTAGAGACTGTCTTCTCAATTGTCTTTGAGATTCTTTCGTTGTATTATCTCTACTCGTTGTTTGAGTTCTTTACGCTAAAGTTCTATTGATCTGATTATACATGTGAGTCACGTTTTGTTCAGTCATTGAGATCGAATTAACTAATTGGCACATTTTATCGGCCATTTCAAGCTTAAAATGTTCTTGTAATGTTTGTGTCACTGGTGCCGACTCAATAGGTCTTTCTTTATTATTATTATTGTCGTTATTCTCGTTATTGTCATTATTTTGTTCATTTATTAGATCACCGAATCTAACATTTCTGTCCTCTCTTCTGTATGTATTGTTTTGTGCATTTATTTGATTTTCCTCAACATTATGTATTGTTGATTTATTGCCTATATTTTGCGCTGATGTAAAGGTCGGTCTGTGGTTACCGAACAAAGTTCTTCTTGAAAATTGGTTAAATAAAAATTTCGAAATGTCTGCCATTTTATTATTTATAGTTCAAAACTATTATTACACCAGAACTTCACTAACACTCAAGTCACTTCACTGCGCGCTTATATAAAATTTAAAAAATTATTAAGTTTGCTTACAGTAAGTGTGAGTAGGCAAGCTTCCTTTACCAAATGTGGTATGCCGGGAGAGTGTGTCCGCCAATCCTTATTTCAATCCCGACATAGTCCACGTAAGTTGGTGTTTTCTATCAGTTGTAAAGCGTTGTGGGTGTGTCCTGGTCTCCGTTTCGTTCCTCTTCTTACGGCTTTGTTTGAGTTGTGTTACTTTAACTCAATTAAACTTAAACACAATTTATATTTAAAAACTATTTATTTATTTAAATCGAAAACTATTTATTAATTTGTTAGTTAAACTATTAACTGTTCTTCGTTTCCTCAGAACACATCTTTCACTTAGCTAACCAAAAACACTATTAACTCTTTATTTTGTATTAAGTTAATCTTATCTATTTTAATCTAATTTATTTTTCTATTAGTGTTTCGATTTGTGTTCTTATCTATTTATTGATTATATTAATTTCCATTTATAATAACAATAATTATTATTTTAACTTTTATTAGTAAACTTAAGTTTTAAACTAAAACTAATTAATTTAATCTAAAATCTAAACTTGGCGTTTAATTAGTCTATCGGCATATAACAGATATACATAACATTGTATTTTAAAATTTTTATTTAACATTTATTTAAAATTTTTATGAGTTAAAATAAGTTTTTTATTAACTTTGTTATATTTAAATAAAAACAATTTTAAAATGTATAAAAATTATAACATTTTAATTAGTTAAAACAAAATTTAAAAATCATTTATTTTTTTAAATCGGCCAAAATAAAAAAATTGTTTAAATTTTTTTTTTAATTTTATAACAATTTTTTAATTACATGTTAGTTTCAATTTCAAAACAGCGATAGTTTCATTTTTAATCTTATTAAAATTAATAAAAATAAAATGATTTCTTAAAATATTCGAAACAAGAATTATTTATTTGAAATTGCAATTATTTTAAAATGTAAAGAAATGAAAGGAGATAAAATTTAAATCAAATAAATTTTTTAAAAATTTCTACTAAAGATGTAACAGATATAATTTGTTTATTTACAATGTAAATTTACAAAAGCATTAAATCTGGTGAAAATAACATATGCGATAGTTTCATTTTTAAATTTAATAAAAAGTATAAAAATAAAATGATTTCTCAAAACTTTCGCTGCAAGAATTATTTATTTAAAATTTCACTTACTTTAAAACGTAAAGAAATTAAAGAAATGAAAATTTAAAACAAATAAATTTTGTAAAAATTTCTACTAAAGAAGTAACAAATATAATTTGTTTATTTACAATGTAAATTTACGAAAGCATTAAATCTAGGGAAAATAACGTATGCGATATTTTTATTTTTAATTTAATAAAAATTATTAAAATAAAAAGATTTTTTGAAGATTGTGTTACAAGAATTAATTGATTGAAATTGCAATTACTTTAAAATGTAAGGAAATTAAAGAAATGGAAATTTAAGGCAAATAAATTTTGTAAAAATTTCTACTAAAGAAGTAACAGATATAATTTGTTTATTTACAATGTAAATTTACGAAAGCATTAAATCTGGTGAAAATAACGTATGCGATAGTTTCATTTTTAAATTTAATAAAAATAATAAAAATAAAATGATTTTGTGAAAATTTTGTTACAAGTTTAATTGATTGAAATTGCAATTATTTTAAAATGTAAAGAAATGAAAGGAGATGAAATTTAAGGTAAATAAATTTTGTAAAAATTTCTACTAAAGATGTAATAGAAAAAATTTGTTTATTTACAATGTAAATTTACGAAAGCATTAAATCTGGTAAAAATAACGAATGCGATAGTTTCATTTTTAATCTTATTAAAATTAATAAAATTAAAATGATTTTTTGAAAATTGTGTTACAAGAATTAATTGATTGAAATTACACTAACTTTAAAACGTAAAGAAATGAAAGGTAATGAAAATTAAATTAAATAAATTTTGTAAGAATTTCAAATAAAGGTGAAACAGATATAATTTGTTTATTTAACTATTAAAAAGATAAAATGGCACAAATTTTAATTAAAATATTGTAATCAAGTTAAATAATCAAATTTAAAAATCTTTTAATTACAAATTAAACAATATTTATTTAATAAATTAAAATTAATTAATTATTGATAAAAACCCCCTGTCGGCCACTAAGCGTACTAATGTCTTTTCATCTCAAAAAGGCTATTTGAAAACAGCATTTGGTATTTTTTGATTAATAATCTTAATTTAATTTAATACTATTAAAATTGAAGCAACACATAATGACATTACAAACTGCGATTATAGTTTAAAATAATTGCTTTCTATATTTTAAAAATCTTAAAAATAATAAATTTGTTAAAATTTGAAAAACACACAAAATGGTCCATAATTTTTAGAAATCATA
>JAQFXP010004607.1:0-10410 GCA_034693685.1 Belba bartosi
GAGAGAGAGAGAGAGAGAGAGCGAGAGAGAGAGAGAACAAAAATATTTTATAATATAAAATTGATTTTATTTATACCCTGAAATTTCTTTAGTATAAATCTTAACCCAAACCATCCAGGGCATTTCACCGTATAATAGATTTCTGCCGTCTTGTATTCGAGACATCATATTCATCTGTTGGTGCCTTAAAATAAAAATAAAATATCTTGTTAATTTTAAATTAGACAATTTAAATAGTTTTTTAAACTTTTAAAACCAAAATTAGTTTCAAATTGTTTCATTAATAACAGTTACATTTAATAATAAAAAATTTTCTTAATATCGCAAAACAATTTTATAAATATTTTTGTTGTAATAATTTTTTCGTAAATGTTTCTAATTAAAATAATTAAATTATTTTGTCACAAATATTTTTTAGATAATTTTTAAATTTTACAAAACAAATTTTTTAATATCAATTTTTATCATAAAATGAAATATTGTTTAATCTGTTCAGACGTTTACTGACACAACAAAACAAATAAACAGATAAAGTGTCGATTTATTTGTGAATATATCAGAAGTTTTAGTAGATTTTATTAATATTTAATTATGTTATTATAGTAAATAACCGTCAATAACATTTTAATTTGTAAACTTTTTTATTAAATATTTTAAAGATTAACAGGTTAAAATATAATTTAAAAATTATATCAAATAAATACCATGTAAAACAAGGTGTATTCATAAGCAGTGATTCCCGACCTATACCGCATTCCTCTGTCGTTACGTTTGGGTAGTTTTCAATTTGAATGTGATTTCCATTCGAAACCATAAATATACTTAAAACTAATTTTACATTAATTTAAATTTTGAGTTTAAATTTTCAACAAACTTACTTGTTAATAATTTAAACATTTTAAAATAATTGTTTAATTTTATATTTTTAAATTATAATTTTATTATTGAATATAATAAGTCTCAGGTTCAGATTATTTAATAAAATGATTTAAATATATATTTAATTAATTTGAGATAAATTTTTTAATTTATAAAAATTATACAATTATTTAATTTTTGAATTAATAAAAATTAATTAATAATAAAATAATAAATAAACTTTTAAAATTAATAAATTTTAAAATAAAATAATTACAAATAAATTATTTTTTATCTTTACTTGTTTATTTTATAAATTAAAAAAACAAACCAATCTTACAAACAATATTAAAATATTGCAGTTTTATTTTTAAAATTTAAGCAGTTTAAATTTTTATTATTGTACATAATGTGTATATCAAATAACAAAAAATACTTTTATATATTATTTAATATAATTAATTTTTTTTAATTTGATATTAAAAGTAAGTAAATTGATTAAACAAGCAATTAATTACAATAAAACTTGCCAATTATTTAATAAAATGAGCTTTGCCACTTAGGTAAAGGTAAGACTGTTGTGGAAAAATCAATAATCTATACTTATCAGACCCTATTGGGTAAATATTAATATAAAATTATAACCATAAAGATTTATTTTTTCAATAATAAGTTTAGTAGCGGTTCCCTAAGAATATCTTAACTCAAATTACATTTACAAATCAATTTTATCTTAAGTTTTATATTTCTAATTTATTTTTTATTTGAGTAATTTTATAGCAATCAAATTTTTTATCAATCAACTTATATAATCAAATTATTTATTTTCAAAATTAAACAAGTAAAAGTTGACTAATAAAAATATTATGACTATAAAATTACTCAAATAAATAATAACTTATTAATATAAAACTTAAGATAGATTTGATCTGTGAATGTATTTTGAGTTAAGATCAGGGATTGTGAAGGGGGGGGATCAGCCAAAAATTTCCCCCTGATTTTGAAAATTGGCATTTATCCCCCCCCCCCTAGCATTTGGTCCGAGAAAAAGTACTCCCCCTTAAGGTTTTGCTAATTTTTCGGGTTTTTTGCCCAAAATTAGGAAATTTTCCTTAAATTGGTGCTAAATCCGGTTTAAATCTAGTTAAATTAACTAAGTTTAGTTTAAATCCAGTTAAATTAGGGGAAATTTTATCACAAATATATAGGTTTTTTGAGCGTTTTTGGAAAAATCCCTCCCCTGATCACCCCCCTAGGTTTTTGGCCAAAATTTTGGGGAAAATCCCCACCCTGATCCCCCCTGGATTGGCCAATTTTCACAAGCCCTGATTTTAAGACTTTTATTTATAATAAAATATTATATACTAATTATAAAAAATGTATAGTAGTATGTTTAGCTTGTTTATTGTAAACCCTATTTATCGCTCGTCCAATTTAATAAACAATTTAGTAAACAAGACTAGACAGTTTAATCTTATAGATATGTTAATTATATTTTAATTCAATTTTGAATATAATTTTAAACTTATTTAGAAATATTTTTTTGGCTAACTATTATTTTCTAGAATTTCAAGTCGAAACTTTAAAGTTTTATGTTTAATTTTTATACTTAAATTTTATTTTACAAATTTTTATTAAAAAAAACTATATATTTATATTTCTCAATTCTAATACAGTATTACCTTTATATTTTAATTAGTAATATATATATGATATATAAATCCAATTTTCTAGAATCTTAAACTAAATTTACAATTTAAAAGAAATTGTTAAATTTTATCCATAAAACTTTGCCTATTGGTAAATTATTGAATAAACGATAAAAACAAATTTTTGCAAAAAGATTATGGTGGGATGGGGCAACGTCAAGATAAATTTGCATTTAAAACATTTTATACATAAATTTAAAATTATTACAATTTTTAAATCTAGAATTTTATCATTATTATTTTTATCTTACTATTTAATAGGAAAAATATGCCATGTATGAAGGTTAAAGAATACCATATAAAATATAAACATGACAACTTAATTGTTTATAATTATTTAAAGAAAAGTGATAAACTGTTTATACGTATGTAGAGCTACTATTAAGTTTTTCTTAAGCGAATTTATTACAAATCTTATCATTAGTTAAGATTATTGACAATTATTTGAAAGAATTTGAGACAAAGAGAGCGCAACTAATCCTTTCGTCGATTTATTTTTGTTGATTGGATTTAATGTTTTTCAAATAACAAAGTGTTTGTCATAACAGAAAAGCTCTTAATTCTGATTCTATTCGTCAACCAATTGATGATTTGTGCAAAACATAGGAAACTGAAAGAAGCGGTGATGTGTGTCAACACTTTCATCAGGAGATGTCTTGATTTGAGTTCACGCGTCCAATACGAGGCTATGACTAATGGAACTCAAAAACTAATTAAAGATCTCTGCACTCCAGGCACTCCTTTCCGAACAGGTTTTCAATCTTTAATTCATTATTATTATAAATGTGCATGGGTGCAAGGGCACTTCATATTATAATTATCGGTATATGTTGTATTTGTAAAGAAATGCCTTTGTCAAGTTACTAATAAAATAATAATCTTGCTTAAATTACCCAATAAAATTTTAAAACAAAAAAAAGTGAAAAGAAATTTTTTATATTAATCACAAGTAAATTCAACTGACATGGGACATTTGGTATAATTTAGTAACGAAAGCGTTAAATTTTAAAATTGTTGGTTTAAACTTGCTAACTTTTTTTTCTAAAACTATTTTTGACAAGAAAATTATCTGAATACTTTTCACGATTTATGAAGTTTTGCAAAAACTAATATTTATTTTTGAAAATTATTTTTATTAAATTAACTCAATAATTTGAAGTTAAAAATTCATAAGTTGAATGAAGTATATTTATCTAAGCACAAGTGTTAGTGATAAACCGAATAGTTTAGTTTAAAACTATTTTTTACATTACTTATGGAGAAGTTGTAACAATTTTCAATCTTTAGTAATAAGAATAATTTTTAGAATTTGGAAATTGCGTTTACAAATTTATGTAAAGAGTAAATTGTGTTAATTTAATCTAAATTGAGCTATAATTTAAATAATTTTGCAAGTATACAGTTAGTTTCATATGTATGTGACCAAAAGCGATGTAGTAGACATAAAAGCAGTTCAGGACATTTGCTATGTATTATCCCACATTAATTGTTAATTAGCTGTTGCTTTGAAATTTAAAGCTTAAACTAAAAATTAAATGTCTAATACTTACTAAGTAACATTGCAGGTACTTATGCTTTATACATGTTAAAATGATTGTAAGATAAAGTATTAATAATAGTTGATGAACATATTTTATCCTTTTTTTATATTTTAAAAATAGTTTTATTAAATATTTTAATTATTATATTATAATAACCATAAAGTTTTAAAGTATAAAATTATTAATACTTTATTTTATAATTAATTTAACATGTAGAAAGTATACCTGCAATGCTGCTTAGTGAGTATTGGACATTTAATTTTTAGTTTAAGCTTTAAATTGCAAAGCAACAGCTAATTAAAATTAATGTGGAATGATACATAGCAAATCTCCTGAATAGCTCCTTAGTCTACTACATCGCTTTTGATCACATACATTTGAAACTAAAGTTTAATAAAATTAGAATCAATTTGATAATTTTTGAATTAATTTTAAATTTATGTTTATTAAGTTAATTTTAAATCTTTGTAAACTAAAAATTTTTAATCAATATTTTGT
Source organism: Belba bartosi (assembly GCA_034693685.1). NCBI lineage: Eukaryota > Metazoa > Arthropoda > Arachnida > Sarcoptiformes > Damaeidae > Belba > Belba bartosi. Next base: position 4,607 of record JAQFXP010004607.1, read on the forward strand.
AAACTGGGTACATTTAAAAAAAATATAATGTGGTAATTTTTTAAAATTAATTTAAACATTACTAAAATTTTAATCAATTTTTATTCAAAATTCCAAAACAAAATATTTATTGTTTTTTAATTTACAACGATTCAAATAAAGTACAGTATTTACATATTTTTTATCTAAAATTTCTTGTAAATTATTCTAGAAAGTTTCCCACTTAAAGATTTATATAAATATAAAAATTTTACAACTTTAATTATATTAGACAATTTGTAGAAAACAAAAAGTTAAATAATTGATAGTTATTTATACATGATGTAAAAACGTAAAATTTTTACATGTTTAGTACCTTTTATTGTACATAGTAGTAAAAACATTGAATAATTTTGAATAATCTATTTAAAATATATTTTGACAAAAAATTCATTTACGCCAATAATAATGCTAATGATTCTTTGCTAATGATAATGCACATATTGTACATTTTTAAATATTATTTTATTAATATAACTAAAGTACTAAAGTATTAATTTTTAAAAACAATAAAAATTTAGATTATTTAAAACACGCCGAGTGTTATCACAAACATCAAAACGATTATCAATTGTGTTCCGATCGATACACTTCCCATTACGAGCAAATCAAAGAAGAGGATCAGGAAACTCAAATTAAAAATTGGTGCTGGTAAGTAAAACAATGTTTCATTTTAAAATAAATTAGCCACCTGACAGTACTTTGTTTATATTGTACTTAACAGTCTCGTGTTTCAATATATATTAAATTTAAAGCTAGGAACAATCTAAATTAATTTAAAAAATTTCTAAGATTTATCAAGCAATTTGTTTTCCAAATTTGAGAAAAATGCCAAAATTTATTTCCAGTTACTGTAGTTTTAAATGTACTAGATCAAAGAAGTGCACAAGAAAAAAAATCAAAATGTTTGTTAACTTTTATACCTTTATAAGCATACAAAAACAGTATATCTGCAATATCCTCATGAGTACATAAATGGCAATTGCAGATATATGGTTTTTGTATGCTTAGCAAACAAATAAAATTTTAATTAACTTTTTTAATATATGAGATGTGCACTAGAGACAAGAATCGGGTCACTTTTTGCTAACCCGACCCGACCCGACATTTCTAAGGTGTTAACCCGAACCGACCCAAACCGACAGACAAAAATTTCTAACCCGACCCGAAACGAAATCCAACTCGAATCAAATAATAAAACATTCATAATTTATATTATTTAATTTTATAATTTAAATTTGATTTATTGTTTTTTACTGATATAAAATTATCTAATGAATATAAATAAATATTTGCACTCTGATTTAAAAATTTACAAGTAACAAACCAATCATTAGTAATATTGGTAACTTTTTATGTGTTTTGATAAGTTTTTAATTACGATATTTATGATATATTAATAGCACTGTATACGGTTAATATCAGTTTATAATTTTATAGTTTTATATATTTTGTGTAATCAGTTTTAATCAACTAAGTTAAAATTTTTACTAGCATAGATTTAGCAAATATAAAACAAATTTAAACAATTATAGATAACTTAATATTTTTAAAATTAATAACAAGTAATAAAATTGATCTAAACATTAAAACTTTATATCTTATTTGTTTCAATTTGTTGTTATTACAAAAAAGTTAATAAATATATTAGTTCAAGCGTTTTCTTAAATACATTTACAACTAAATCATTTGATATCAAAGATATAGTAAAACCAGAGATCGATAAGGGGGGATCAGGCAAAACCCCCCTGGTTTTAAAAATTTGGATTTATAGGGGGCTAGCATTTGGTCCGAAAAAAGGTACCCCCCTTGAAGTTTTGCCGGCCGCCTTCGGCGACCGGCAAATTTTTTGGGTTTTTTGCCTAAAATTAAGAAATTTTCCCTAAATTAGTGCTAAATCCGGTTTAAATCCAGTTAATTTAACTAAAATTAGTTTAAATCCAGTTAAATTAGACAAAATTTCATTATAAATATATAGGTTTTTTGAGCGTTTTTGGAAAAAATCTCTTCCTTGATCCCTCTCTAGGTTTTTGACCAAATTTTTGAGAAAAATCCCTCCCCTGATCCCCCCTGAATCGATCAACCTTCTCGATCTCTGAGTAAAACTGTTTAGCAAATGTTAAGTAAAATTTCAATAAATATTTTTTTTTCCGCCAAAATTTTTTTATACATATGTTGAGTACTTTTGATTCCCAAAGTTTCAAAGAAATAAGAAACGGGGGGGGGGGTGCGTAACAATGCTCGTGAGATAAACAAAAATATATTATTTTAATTAGTTTGGGTATAATTTATTTTAGTTAAATTGGATTTGGTCCGGTTAGATTGAGTTAGATTTTAACTCAAGTTTTTAATTTAGACATCTCCGACTTTTATATATAAACTTCCCTGGCTTATAGGCGACACGTAATTAAATAAATAAACATTTATTTGGCATATACAGTATGTTAGGATAATTGAAAACTTGCTTAATTCAAATCTAAAAAATTAGATTTATTTGAATATACATTAAAACCAATAAAATTATTATTGGCAAATTTTATTAACATAATTAATTTATTAAGACTTTTCTTATTTTAACTATTAATTGTTTTCAGCAATTTTGAAAGTCATCGTTCGTGTACCTATAAATCAGTGCTTCGAAATTGTGGCTCAGGTATGTATTTAATTGCACAATATATAAAGTATATGTTAAAATTTTTTAAAATTAATGCTTAAAAACATGGATAGAGTTTAATATTTTTGATTAAAATACTGTATTTGTTTGTTAAACATACAAAAACAACATAATATCTGTAGATTCCTAAGACTAGTTTATCAAGCATTGCAGATATGTTGGTTTTCCTTTCATGTTAATCAAACAGGAAAATAACATATACAAGTATTTTGCACTGTGAAAATTAATGTTTAAATAATTAATTAATTAACTGCCTGCTTAAACACATCTAAACAATATATGTGAATTTTTGACAAGATTATTGGAAAAACTAACATTAATAAAGGCAAAACAATTAATTTATAATTTCTATTAATTTTAACAATTTGCATTCAATTGTTTGAAAATTAATTTTAATTTGTTATGATTTTATAAAGTAGCCAATCCAAATATTCATGACTTTTAAAAAATAACAGTTTATATGTTTTAAGTAGGAAAATAAATACCAAATGCCAAATGCGGTAGATAAATTTTTTGATTTGTTTTTAGTAAAAATTAGATATTTTTAAAATTATTAAATTTATGATAAAATCAATTAAAATTGTTTAACTCAGGTTAAGTTGCAAAAATAAGGAAAAGTGTTCTATATTAAAACATTTCCTAGACTCATTGAGGTTTTGAGAAATAATCGAACAATATTAATATAAACCAAATTAGTTCAAACACTTTATTTTAAATAAAACATTTCTATTACTTATTTATTTTATTTATAGTATTTTTAATTTAATAAAATTAATACAAATTATGTTATACATTATTTTTTCAAACCAACTATTTCAATTAAATCAAAGTTGCTTAAAAATTATTGATTAAATTTTATAATATATTTTTTAAATTATAGAATAGTTATTAGAAATAACATGTTAAAATGTTTTAAGAATTGTATTAAGTTTATATATTTTTCAATTAGAAATTTAAAAATGTTTATGAGTAAAAATGTAATTACTATTATTTTTAGTTTTTAAATATTATATCCAGAGTTATCTTTGAAACAATCTCAAAGTTATATGTCAATCATTTAGATAAAAATTATATTATTACTTTGTGGTTATTTTAAAATTAATTTTTGATAATATATTTTTAAAAATAATTCATGTATTTTCACTTGTAAACAATTTGTATTGGATACTTTTTTAATTTTTGTTTAAAAAAATGAATTAAAAAACAATTTTAAAAACACGGCATCAACAAATAAGAAATATCAGAAATATATAGAATTTTATTTAAAATATGAAACAGTTTTTTAATTACTAACAATTTACTTTATAATCAAATAATCTAAATTATAAAAATTTTAGCTTTGTATAAGAATTGTTGTATTGTAATCTTCCTCATTATATTTCCAATTAATGACAAAAAATGATTTAATTTGAGTTAAATTCAGTTTAAATTTTGTTAAATTAATATTGGCGATAGAATAGCTGTTATTTTACTCTAACTTATTTCGACTTAAAGTTTATAATTTATTACTTAATACTGAATAACGAAGACTCGAATGAGAGCTAAACGAGAGTTGAATGAGAGCAGAGCAACTTGATAAATTTAAGTTAATAAATAAGAATAAATTGTTGGTTTTGCAGATGCGGCTCAATTGGCGGAAAACATAGTGATCACTGCGGGCGGGCTTCTGGTCGACGCCCACTGCAGTAACTATAGTCACGACTCTTTGTTGTGCTATTCCGGTTCGGCTCATCACTCAACTGCTTATTCGATATACTTCTCAGTTCTGGTCATTTTGTCATTTCTTTTTTTATACCAAATATGTTAACATAAATCACATAAATCATCAATTTTAGAAATTTTGTAAAAAAATGTCTAAAATGTCAAACCCGTCGAATGTTTAATTTAAAGAATTGATTTTTATATACCGTATATATTATATATATATATATATATTACAATATTCTGATCAAAACTTTGTATTTAATATATTTTATTATTACTTATAAATAGTGTTTAAAAGAGTTTTGCATTAGTCGAATGTTGGAAATACTGACGATTTCTAATAAATAAATGTATAAAGAGTTATAAAGTCTGCAAAACATTTTCAAATTGTGTTTGAAATACAAGCGTTCAATGAATTATATAAATTTATAAAATAAAGCAAGAAACAAATTGAAGCATGTTAATCATTGTTTATTTTAGTAATACTCTTTACTGTAGCTCTTGTGCCTCACGACGAGTCAGAATTTAAATATTGACTGCATTCACAATTTGTTTTCAGTTTAATTCGAAATATTCTGTAATAAAATCTAAGTTTTGTTGGCTTTACTAAAAAGTAATTCACAATTTATATGCATTGAAATGATTTTTACAAAAATATGTTTTTGATTTCAAATGTTATTTTATTGTAAGATCTGTTACTACAGAAGTACCGTACAGTTTATTTATTATGAATTCAGGATTACCTTGAACTTGCTTTTCTGGAGAAAAAAAACTCATAAACAGATTGTATTAAGATTAGCGGTTTACAGACAATTTATTTAATCTAAATTAAAAATGCATAAATTACAATTTAAGTGTTAAACATAAATGGAAACAAATTAGGCTTGCCTTTTTGCAAAACTACAATTGCAATTACAGTTAAAAGTATTAACTCAAATAAAATGTTAATCAATTTATTAATCTATTAATTATAATTTAGTATAGGAAAGACAAATTTTTGCAGTGATCTGTAGAGCTAAAGCATTCGAAACAAATAAATTTTTCTCTAAAATTCATGTATTGTTACCGTATTCCCACGCATACACTTGCTTGCTCTTATAAGTGAGTTTGCCCATAATTACAAAATAGCCCTTAGGGTGAGGTGTGAGATATAAAAAGTGAGGTATATAGAGTGAGGTAAAAATTTTTATTTTAAAAATAATTTTATTAGAAATGTTTAAAAATAGAAAAACGTTAGATATAATTATTAAATGGACAGAATAATCATAATAAATAATACACTCCGTTTCAAATGCTTAAGAGCAGTCACTATTTCTTGAATAAAAGTAAACCCTTTTGAGATAATTAATTGAAATTTTTGTCAAAAATAGTTCAATTATCAACAAATTAAACCAAAAAAAGATTTTTT
>JAQFXP010004608.1:0-10408 GCA_034693685.1 Belba bartosi
CACCATCTCTTGGATTAGAAGCTGTCGATACGCCCACTATCCGTGTGCTGACTGTCCCAAACCCGTCGATAGGCGTATTACGACACTTCAGAGCTCAGAACCTCTCATTCCAGTCGCGACTTAAGACTGAATTAGACTGAATCCTGTGTTTATGTTTACATTGTCTTATATACTGTATATTGTGTGTGAACTTAGCTTCGGATGACAAGTGTTAATACATTCAATCTTTTAGTCAATCAGTAATACATTCATAAAATTAAACTTAACTTGTTCACATTACATTACAATTATAAAATTAAACTAAACTTGATAGGTTTTGAAGAGTGGCTCATTATGAGTACCACAATACTGTATTTTATATTTATAGTAAACGTTACTTAAAATATTAATTCTATATTAGTTTTTGGTTTGATTTACATTTAGGATCAAAACCACAATTTGTTTAAATGTTTTTTATTTTAAAAGTATTTTCCTGCAAAACAACAATATTATTTTGTCATATGTATATGTTACAATTTTGTAAAGGTTATGAATTAACTTGCTCATATCAGCCCAAAATTTCAACACTTATTTTGCGTTTGTAATTGAATCTTGACCTGGCATTTATTGTATCGAGAAACGTTAAAATAATCTTACAATACAGTAGAAAATGGATCATATGAACCTGTTTGTTTTTGAAAAATTGTTTATAACATCGATTAGTACATAAGAACGATTATCGAATTTATTGAGTCTTATTGTAAATAAATTTAAATTTTACAATAATAATACAATTAATAATCGTAATAATTCTATCTTATATGTAAATATTTATATAAAAAACATTTTTAAATGTTTAAAATTTTAAAAAGTTTATTTTTATTATTTTAATTTAAGTTATTATTACTAGTTGTCAAAAAAGTAACTAGATAAATAAAAACATTTATATAATTAGTTTTATTCTTTAACATTTAAAACTAAAGTGTTAAATTATTATTTACAAGTGATTAATAAATAAAATTAATTGTAAAATATATTTTAAACAAACATTTTTAATATATTAGGTTTTAAATTCAATTTATTTTATTATAAATTTTTAACAACAATAACCTAAAAATATTTAGTTATTTAAAATTAACTTATTCTTATTTTTCAATTTAAAAAATTTATAAATTAATATTTTTGACTTAATAACTTTGAATCGGTTTTTAAATTTTTGGTTCATTTTAATTTATAAATATTTTGAATTAAAAATTTTCAATCAAATTAATAAAATAGAATTACCGTAAAACCCTAACATAAGTTATTTATTTAATTTTTCATTTGTAGTCACTAAACATTGATTTCAACTGATGACGAAATAACTGTTCTAGAGTTGAAATTAAACAATGATCTCATTTGATTCATAAAAACATTATTTGAGATAAACTTTAAAACAGTTATTAAAATGAGTTGAAAGGTTGAGGGAAGAGAGGGAAAATAGGGCATTTGTACTAGTGAAACATAAATTCGCAACAAAAGATTTGATAAGTGCATGAGATAGTGAGACAGGGATTTAGCGACGGTGTTGGTGTAGCTGTAAGCACAATGGCAATTGGTTGCACTACAACGCCCATAATAACAAGCGTGCCATTCACATTACTAACCCCATTGTCATTACCAGTATTAATGTAATCAGGTATGAATACATAATAAAATCCATTACCGGTGTTAACAACTGCATTATTGCCGTTATTAACTGGTACGATTACAGCAGTGCCCAATCCATTTCCATTGCCAAAATATGATATGATGATTTGTTGCTGTTGTGACTGTTGTACGCCTTTCCTCCCGTTTTTACAATTACTTCCGCAATCACTGCTATGACCTAAAAGTTATTGAAATTATTTTTAGTTTGTTTTCAATTTTAGTTTTTAATACGTACTAGGTCGGTTATTACGCTTTATCGAGTTTTTTGAATATTTTTTACTGTTAGCTTGATGTGTTTTTCTTCTTGGCACAATTCGCTTATTTTTTCTAACTAAAGCAAAAATTTAATTTAAATTAAATAATATTTTTTTAGAATACAATTAAACCAACTTTTTTTTGCTTTTTCTTCAAAAAAGTTGTTTTCTACATTATTAACATGTTCAGTTAAAATTTGTTTGGAAATAATATTGCCATCACATATAATATACAAAATGTTTGCAAGTCAAAAATGTTTTATATACAATTAAAAATTAAAATAAAATTTAAATTATAAATAAATATATTTAGTTATATTTATAAACATTTGGATAACATTTGTCTTAAAAATAGTTTATAAAATAAAGTACTGCAAAAACTTTGGTTAAAAATAATCTAAAATGTTAAATTTGTTTAATTTAAATTTAATTTATTAAACTTACCAATGAAAATAAAAAATAAAATTAAAATTAAATAAAAATTCATTTTTGATATTTTATTTAAAATATTTAATAAAATTAAACTTGTCAGCTTATTTTATAGGAAACAAAATTATTAACTAATTATAGTTTTTTAGGTCATACAATATTTTTATTAATTTATCTAGGAAGTAATTAATTTATAATCAATTTAATTTTAAAAACATATTTTTTATTTTTAGTTAAATTTGCAACCTATATTTAAAAAAATATATACCTAAATTGTATTTTTAAAATAAAAAATTTTAAATATTTAATTATAATTCAGTATTGTTTAAGTAACAATTAAATCTGCTAAATTTTAATGTTAATTCCCCAAAATTTTAAAACTATTTTTGCAATAATTATTTTTATAAAATATAAATGCAAATTTTTAATACATTTTCGAAAAAATGCATAAATAGTATAAATGTATAAATAAACACTCCCCTCTGCCTGATAATGTCAAAAATTATAATGTCTGTTAAACACTCCCCCCTGCCTTATATAAATCATATTTTAAAATTTAAAACAATTTGAGTTAATTAATGAAAGTTTGTTTTACCTTACTTTATAAGTACTGGACATGTACTTAGAGGCTTTGGACCAAATTTAGAGCAAAGAGATATTACACTTGATATGTTCATTTACTGTTATCCAGATTCAGAAAAAGTCTCGAATTGTGATATTAAATGAAATTTTATGACAGGATAGCTTGTATATTTTTAATGATTAATTAAAATTTTGTTTTGCTATTCAACTTAAAAAAAGTAAAACTATTTTATTTTTAAACTTGAATTTATATAAATTATTTTGATTTAAAACAAAAGTTTAAAATACTGAATAAAGTAAATGACTGAGTTTTAAATAAATAAATAAATATTTACTTATAATATTCATATAATTCAAGTTTAATATTGATTATAAAAATTTAATATAAAAAACTTTTGTAATTTAGTCTAAAAAAGTTTGAATATGATTAAATTTATTATTTTATCTAAATTAAAAATTTAAAAATAAAATGTACAAGCAAATCTATTTATAAGTTTGTTTAAATATAAAAATTCGAGACCCTTTCTGAATCTGGATAACAGTACTAATATGTGAGGTAATTCAGTAATTAAAAATAGCAAAAAAATTAAACAATTTAATAAAAATCTCATCATACTCTAATTTATTAATATGATAAAATCTTGAAAACAAAGTAAATTACAAAATATAATAATTTAATTAATTAATTCAGAAATATTTTTGTTATCATAATCTCGAATAAGTTTTTCAATTTTGGGCCAATTTTTGAGTTTCAATAAAACATTTTGTGCGTAATCTGAGACAAAAACCTTCATTTTGGGCAAAGGCTGACCATTAAAACGGGTCGAACCGACCAGAGAGTAAGCGCCCATATATTTGAACATGATCCATTCACCCACATTCATTTGTGGCATGTTGAAATCTTTTCGCACAAAATCATTGCCATCACAAGTCGGGCCCCAAATAACTGATTTCTGATTTGGTCGAGTTTCCAACTCTTTGTCATCGCTTAGCACAGGTATGGGTTCAACGCATCCATTATCTGATATTACTTTACGAAACGAGCCATAGAGTCCGTCATTTATGTAATACATAAACAGTTTTTCATTCTTTTGATTTTCATCGATTATAACTCTTTTTGACGTAATTTGTGTGTAAAGATCAAGTGCTGATATTGAATAAAATCGACCTGGTTCAGCTATTATTGTCAATTGATTAGCATTAGGCTCAAGATTATTTGGAAAATATTTATCCAACGCGTTATTTATGTCCAAACATAAAGTTTTAAAATTGAGTTGTCCCGCATTAAAGCCGGGTAAACCGCCGCCAATATCAAGCATGCTCATTTTATAACCTAGTTTGCTGCCAATATTAAACGCCAATTTTGCATCCCTAATAGCATTTGTGAATGGTTCGGATGTTTTGCAGAAGTTGCCAGCGTGAATTCCAACGCCAACTACATTCAAGTTCAAACTTTTGGCTTTATTTAACAAATATTCAAACTCTTGTGTCTCAGCCCCGCATTTGATGGTCAATTTTGAAGTCGACAAATCGTCTTGTGCTTTGATGCGCAGAATAAGTCTAGCCGAAGAATAAATGTCAGCTATTTTACCAAGCTCGTCTTCATTGTCAAATTGCATTAAGTCAACGCCAAAAGACTTGATATAACGTAATTGAGCCCTGGATTTAAACGTATTGGCAAAGACAATATTTTGATTGCTTGTACCGCAGTTATGTACTTGTTCCACTTCGCTCTTTTTAAAATAATAATTTTTAAAAATTAATTTTTAAAAATTTTATGAATAAATGTAAAATATTTAATTTTTTGATAAGTATTTTTAAATGTTTTGCTTGATATAAAATTTAAATATCAATACAATTAAATTTATCTTACCTGGCTCGAACAATCAAACCCTAACCCAAGTCCGGATAAAATTTCCAAAATTAACTGCAAATTATTGCATTTAACGGCATAGTATGGAATGACTCTGGGCAGATGTTTGGTCCATTTCTCATGTTGTTTAAGTATGTTTTCCACATTTAATATGAAAAATGCCTCTTCATTATCCCCGAACATTTCCGTTTTAATAATTGTTTTAAGCAAACTCATTTTACAATAATAACTTATAAATTATTTAAAGTTAAAAAATTCAATAATTAAGTAAAAAATATATATAATTAATGCTATTATTTAATATATTATTCAAGTTTAACATTTATCAATATTTATTAACCAACATTAGAACTAAACAGATATTAAATAATAATTTTGATTAAATGTAGATATTAACTCTTTAATTTAACAAAGTAGCTATCGACATTATATTTACACACTAAACGCTATTCATTTGTGCTCTTACTGGTTAGTGTGAATTTTTAAGGACAAACTCAAGCCTTGACTTATATAAAGTCAGTTTTTATAAACAAAACGAGATTCTAAATGTTTAGCTCTCACATAGAATTCAAGCATCGACTGTATTATGGATTTTGGTTGAAAAAAATTCTAGGCATGAAGTTGTTTAATAAAACAAATAAAATGCCGTTTATTTTTGGAATAGTTTGAGCTATTGTAGGCATTAAATCAGATATTGAGTCATTTTTTCATTCAATTAATGCCACATTTTCTGGCATTAATCTACCGCTAAAAGATCGAGGGCTTAATGACATAAATAATGTTATATTAAAATTAAAAATAAATAACACCGTTTATATAACTAAAATTAACAAGCAAAATAAGCGGTAAATAGAAATTTTTTATTTGCATTGATGCAATTGATAGAAGTAGTGGAAACATTTGGAGATCTAGTGACTGATCTCTCGTTTAAAGAAATTAAATGAATTGCGGGCAATCCTGATATTACCAAGATGCATGCTGTGCCATCGCTGTTCGTTTTTAGCAATTCCAAGCTAGAATCAATTTGTTTTAATAATTTTGACATTTTATTTTACAACAACAGTTTAACTCAAATCAAAATTGGATTTAACAATACTGTCATCGTAATTGTCAATTCTAAACTCATTCTACCCTGATAGAGCAAAGTTTGCACTGGAATTAATCAAACTTGTACAACAAATACGAAAACATAATTTAGATTCCATCGACTTAAGAATATCATCATTTAATGGAAAGCCGGATAAACGAATAACAGACGCACTTGAGTTGTCTCGATGTGCTGTTCGTAAAAGTGATAATCAATTGATCTTTACTATCGCTAAACATATTATCGATGCATCTCCTGTACTCAAAAACATTATAAAACAATTTGGTTGGAGTGGTGGGGCTAAGAGTACTGGCAAAAACGTAAACACTGAAAACTTGTCATAACTATGTAATGAATTAAAAAATTGGTTCATGCTAAGAAATCCATTTTTGATAAAAGTTGAGTCGACGAGAGTAGAAATTAATGTGAAGTTGCAGGCTACAAATACAGATGATATAGATGTTGAGGATATTATTGACTGATGATTCAAATTGCCCTGATGAATTGTCTAACAATGTTAAGAAATAAACTGAAAGTGATAACAAATATCTTTTTAAAGAAAACGCTGAAATTTTGAAATTTTAAAATTTTAATAAACTACCATACACATATGTTACAAATATTGCTATTTTCTAATAACAAATTAAAATTTAATTTTTATAAATCTAGTTGAATTAATTTTAGCAAACCAAGAGCACAAAATGCAAAAAACTATAAATAAAATAAATAATAACTAAATTAATTAATTAATTATCACAATTAAGGTATATCTCATAAGCGCGGAAGTAGTCAATAGTAAACCACTTATAACACGAAAACCCGATTCTGTTTCCACTTCTCGAACCTATTCTTTCATATATTGACAAAAACTGTTGGTTTATGTGCAATAAAAAACAAGAATTAATTAAATAAATTTAAATAAATAATTTTTAAATATACCTTGAGTCCATGTCTAGCGCTGTAAAGCACCGGTAGCTTAGTTTGCATACAAACCAACTTATAAGACGACAACAACTTATAAGTCTTCTTAGCCTCAAAGTTGACCGAAGCTGACGACGAGATTAGAAGTATAAGTAATTGCAAATATATAAAAGCACAAATTTCAAAAATTATTATTTGAATATTAATTATATTTTTATTGGCAAAATATACTATAAAAATTGCCAAGGATAATATTAGACAAGAAATTAGCCAGAAAATTCCAAAAAATTTCGACTAATAGCTAGAGTTATATTCATTAATTTCTTAATATATTAAATAAAATGATTTTATTAATACAATTAAATTAAATTTTAATTTTGATTTAGTAATAGAACCCAAAAAAATATTTTTAATTTTAAGCTTTAGTTTTAGATAAAAAGTAAGAAAATAAAAATAAATAATATGAATATTAATTGTATTAGCTATATACAATAAACCAAGTGATAATAATATTGAATGAGGCAAGCCAAATAGTAAAATATATAAAAATTTTATGTGTAAATAAAAAACTGAAATTGGAATTAGAAAACTAGATATAAATGCTAATTTCACGATTATATTAATTGAGTTTAATATAAATTTTGATTTTTGAATAAATTCTATAATAACTGATTCGTCGTCTAAACCGCACTCTTTGGAAGTAATGACTGCAGATATCATATCGAAAACTCGCGTATAATTAGGTCTTATATTCCAATAATAGTTATAGTAATTAATACTTTGATTTAAGATAACAAGTAAATGACCAAGACCAAATACTAAATTTATGTGGAATCTCATTCCCATAAAATATCCAAAGTTTCCGATATATAAATAAATTTGTTTCGATTGGTTCGGCGATAACACAGAGACCAGACATCGAATCATTAGAACCAATGAAAGAGTGAATACCAAAAGCGGATGAAATAGTTTCGATCTATTGGTACAACCGTTCGAATAGAGATTTAATCCGTATTTATAAAAGTGATTCCCGGCTGACACAACTCGCATATTAGGCGGTAGTAATACATCAGAATTAAATTCTTTCAACATGTTGCTTAAATTTAAAATAAAATTATAAACTATTATTAAATTTTAAATAAAACAAAACAATTTAATCAACAAACTGTAGGATAGCCTAAATTAATAAACTTGTTAATTTTATGTTTTTTAAAATAAAAATTGCAGATCATAAGATTAAAATTTTATTATTTATTATTAATCATTAGCAATTACAAATAGTTTTAATTATCTTGTTTACGTATGAAATTATTTTGCAAAAATAATTATGATCAAGTTACAACTACAACAAAATTTGTTGACTTCAATACTCATTAATTGTTTATTATAAAGTTGAAAAAACTTTTTATATTTTATATACATCATTTATTTTTTATAAACTTTTGTAATATCTAAAACGTTTAATAAAATTATCACTTAGTTTAATAATTAAACAGTCATAATTTTCAAAATATTAATTTCAAAAAATTAAGAAACAAATTGTTATAATAATTAAATTTTTAAATTTTTAAAACTATTTTATTCAGTTATAAATATATTTTGCAAATATAATTAGATTTAATTGACGACACAAATAATTTTGATCTCAGTATGCGTTAAATGTATTCTTTAAACTTTAAAAACATTATATATTTTTTACACAATATAAAATGTCTAAAAACTTAGTTAGATTAACATTTTAGCATTTAAAATATTAATATTATAAATATTATAATAAAATAAATTTCAATAAAATCATTTTCTATTTTTATAAAATAATAACAAATTTTATATATAAATATATAATTGTCCTGATCTAGTTTGTGTAGAATGAATTAATGTTTATTTTATTTTATAATAATTGTTACAATATAAAGGTATATATATTATAAATTTATTCCAATAAATAATTTGTAATAAAAATACTAAATGTATAAATGTAAGTAATAAATACATAAAAAACGTTTTAAAACAAATTTTAAATTACTATAATATTGAATACTATTTAATTCCTAATAAACGTTTTAAAAGAATCGAAAGCTATTGAGTTTTAAATACAATTAGTCAAATATTAATTATCACTAATGAGGTTTGGAAACGTGTCATCCGTTTCCAATTTTTTTGAAATTTTTGAAATCAAAAGTAATCAACAAATAAAAAACATATGTGAGAAATGTTTTGGCATAAAGTGATAGACAAAAATTTTATTAAAACTTTACTTAATATTTGGTATAAAGATTTGTCATATCTTTTCTGTCAAACAAGTTTGCTATTATAATATTTAAGAAAACGCTTGAAATAATACTTTACGGCAATATTTTTAATTAGTTACTTTATAATTAATAGATATATTTTGTTTTTATGGTAAAGCTGTATAATAAAATCTTAATAAAATGTTTGTCTAATACTTTCTGCCAAAAGTTTTTTCAAATATATTTTTTATATATTGAATACTTTTTATTTCTAAAGTTTAAAAGAATTAGAAAAGGGTTATGCGTTCCTAAACTTCATAAGACTAACTATTTTATCACACCCGTAGACTGTATCCATGCAAAACTGGAAATTTTAAACCAGTTAATAATTGTCAATCAAAGTGAAATATTTTAACGAGAATAGTGTCATACTTTTAAAAGCATACTTGAAGCATTTGTAAAAATATTTTAAAAATAAACCGCACAGACATTACCAATAAAACTGCACTTAGCAAACAGCCAGTAGTGGTCTTGTATCCAACAAACTATATTTGTACTTTTAAAAGAATGATTTGCATAAAGAAGTATTCAAACCAACCAGCAAATAACTGCTTTAGTAAATACAAAACTGCGCCAATTCACATTGTGGCACCATATCTGCATTTATTATAAATCTTTGTATTAAAAATTAATAATATATATTTATTAAAATAAATATAATTTATAAAATTAATTTATATTTAAAGGTAAATTATAGTTGTTAAAAAAATAAATTAGTCCTGCATAAAAATATAAACTATAAAATTTTATTTGCATATATGTACAGTTACATTTTTAAAAATTTAACCAAAATATTTAATTTATTTATAATTAATTTTAAATGTTTTAAATAAATTTATTAAAATTTACGTTTTTAATTTTGTAATTTTACAAATACATTAAATTGGTTTTTTCTACTTTAAAGGCATGTTAACAAAAAAAGTTTGCTGCGGCCATGTGTAGTGTTTCGAATTTAATCTATTTTTGCAAACTGCTAATATTTTTAAGAAAATTATTGTTCGATATGTTAAATTTGTTTTTTATATTAAACAAAAAAATATATAATTTGTTAAAATATTTTAAAAACAATATAATAAAAATAAAACTAATATATATAATAATGTTTAATGACAATAATATGAATATACAGCCGTCGCCAAAACTAACTTTATAGCTAAAAACGAAATAACTGATTGATTCTTGATTATTTGAACATAATTTTTTTATTGCAACTATGGAATTTTCTTACGGACATATTGTATATTTTGAATTTTCAAGATTTTAACTTGTTATTTTGTGGCATGATAAAATCTTCTCAGAAAAA
>JAQFXP010004609.1:0-10406 GCA_034693685.1 Belba bartosi
TGGCAGGCTGGCGCAGTGGTCAAGGCGTCCGACTGCAGTTAAGTCTAACTTAGCAAACAGGTAGTGGGTTCAAACCCCGTCCGAGCTAATTTTCCTTTTCATAAGTTAAATAGGGCTTGGGTATGGCAAGACGACTACGGGTTGCTTACCAAGCGCCGTTAATTGGTAGTGTACGACGGGTTTAGCCACAAACTAGGTGTTCAGGTGTGTGCTTTTAAAACTGTGACACTATCCTCGTTACCATACCTAGCGGTGAAGTGACGATCGCTGACTGGGTTGAAACCCCCGGTTGTGCAGGGAGAAGACCTCGGGCATGATTTAAAAAAAATAACATGCACAATTAATCTGCATACATATATCAAATTGAGTAATAATTTAAATTGAATATTATAGACAGGACAATTTTAAGAATAATTTATTTTATATTTTATAATTAAAAATAACAAACTCAGACAAACAACAAATATCTAGAAAATATTTTGCAATTAATATATTAATTAATAATTTATTTGGTCAATTATATAAGTAGCAAGTGAAAAATTTAAAGGAGTTCAAAAAACAATATTTTAAGACTAGATATAAGCTTATAGTTGTATACAGAATACTCAATAGTTGTACTCAAAATGGGATGAAATTTCTAACACTATAAACCCATTTGAAAAAAGCTCAGCAACTATAACGGCAAATGTGTCCAAAATAGTTATTTTATACAAACCGTTTCATAAATATATATTTTAATGTATAAATTAAAACCTAATGCACCAAAAAAATATCCGTAGTCTGGTGAAAAATATTAGGTAAAGACTCAGACAAATAAATGTTTTTTTTTTTTTTTTTTTTTTTTTTTTTTTTAATTATTGATTTTTCTAATTAAGAATTGGTTAGATAGTTTTTTTTAATAATAAGTCTTAAAAATTTTGTGCATTTACATCAAAAGCAGTCTTTATATAAAAAATGTTTAAAAATTTAAACCAATTATTGACTTCTTTGCTATATTTAATAATTTCTAAGTCGGGCTAAATCAACATATCGTTAATCGAATAATATATTTTTTGACAAATAGTTTGAGTTAAATTTAAAGACATTCTTCTAAATTTTTTTAGATTTAATTGTTCCCAACTTTACATACGACTTAAAGACAAATACTTTTATATCCCTGGTCTGCCAGTTCAAGTAATTTTGCTATTTTACATTTGCTTTTATATTTGACATTATCGGAGACTTAACTTTTATTAAAATAATTGTAATATTTAGTTCTTAAGACATTTTTAATACAGTATGTGCTTAAAATGGGGTATTATTTTTAATATTTTATATCGATTTGCACAACAATTTTAAGAGTAACTTGTTTTTCAATGTCTATTATTTTCGTCTCAAATAATTTTCAATTAAATTATGACTACAAATATCTTTAAGAATGTGTATATTCTTATTCAAAAGTAAGTTCAATTGCCACAAAGTTCGGCAAAACGCGATCAAGCTAGTTAAAAGTTGTGCAATCTTATTTGAAGCACTCTTTATATTAAAAATTTTAATTTATTGATTTAAATTGGTTAAATGTAAATCTAATACAATTTTATTTAAAAAATATTTTTAAATATAAGTTAATTAGTTATTAAAGTTAATAAACTTAAAGTTATTAAGTTAAAATATTATTCTAATCACTTTAGCAAAAAAAAAATCAAAGATATAGTTGTAAAGAAAGTTTTCAAAAATAGCGATAAAATTAATACTTTTCTAAACAATTAGATAACATATCCAAAAATAATTTTTTTTAATTATTGAAATTAATACTTAACAGCTTTGAAAAAAATTAAAATTACGCTATATATAAATGCAAAAAAATTACTTTAAAAAATTTATAAAGTGAATGCAAAAATAATAAAATGCGCTTATTAACAATGAAATATTTATTGACTTATATATTTTTACTAATTTTTTATATTGATCTAAATACTTTTTAATATTTAAATAATTATAATTTATAAATATTTTATAAATTGTAATTATAATAATTTTTGTATATTTGTTTAGCAGGCTATCATTGAAAATCTATTTCAGTTATAATAAACTGTCTGATTAAACATAAATAAATTCAAGTTCAAAAGGGAATTTTGTTTTGATCTCCTCTTTCCCAGCTTAATAATATAATAATTATTTAACATTGATAAATACCAGTTCAGACTAGTTTATCACTACGTAAATTATTATTCAATAAATGTATTATAGACTTTGTTATCCAAAATTTATCAGCATTTAATTTGTTAATTTGACTATTCAGTTAATAAATACACAATTTTTTCTTATTATTTTTAAATAATTTAAATTTATTATATAAAATATAACAAATTAAATAATAAATTAATAACAATGTCAAAAAAATTAACCATGATGTTTGCGCCACAGGATGGTGTTGGCCATGTTAACGCTTGTGTTGGCGTAGCTGAAAATCTAAAAGAACGTGGTCATAAAATTGTGTTTGTTGTGAGTCCGCCATATAAAGGCAAATTACTTCAATATGGATTCGAAGAAGAAATAATAGAAAATGTAGAAGATACTGCTAAAGCAAACATGAAACCAGGTGAAGATGGTGCAAATCAATTGGTAGAATGTGGCATTATATCAGGCAAAACGCCTTTAGAAAAAATCAAAATTATGGCTGAAATGAATTTTATTATGGAAGTTATTTCGGAAACTATTAAAAATGAGCCGTTGCTTAAAGCAATTATTGCTAAACATAAACCGGATGTCTTCTTTATTGATAACTCCGTGGCCTCACCCTCGCTCATTTATTCTGATAAGCCTTGGGTTGCAATTAAAAGTACATGTCCATTGCCTCTGATTAAACATGAAAAAATGCCTCCTGCGTTTTTAGGTTTGTACAGTATTTTAATTTGATTTAAATAAGCTAATATATAAAAATTATATTCGAAAATATATAACTATAAAAACATTTTACAGTCAAATATCTAAAATAATAAAATCTATATAAAATAAATTTACAGTAAATGTGCGAATAAATGGATAATTTAATATATTATTATATTACAACAAAAGAATTTTTTAAATAATAGGTTTACCAATAAATAGTGAATCTGAATACAAAACAGAATGGACTGAAGCCCGACAAATTATTGGTAATATGTTTGCAAAGGGTAGTGTTATATACAATGAATGGCTGACAAAAAATGGTTTTCCGCCCATACCTAACAACAAATGCATACCAAAGTCGCCTTTTCTTAATCTATATCTCTATCCGGAAGACCTCGACTTCACTGACATCCGACCGATTCCCGAAAACTACTTTCGTATCGACGCAGCCGTACGTAAAGGTAACGAAGAGTTTAAACTTCCGGAAGAGTTTCAGAAATCGATGAAAAGTAGCGATAAATTGATTTATCTCTCATTGGGTTCAATGGGTTCTATTGACGTCGAGTTAATGAAACGTTTGGTTCGAATGCTATCGAAATCTGAGCACAAATTCATTGTTTCGAAGGGACTGTTAGGCGATAGCTATGAATTGGGCGCTAATATGTGGGGAAAGAACTTTGTTTCCCAAACACTAGTTTTACCACTAATTGATTTATTCATAACACACGGCGGCAACAATTCAGTCACCGAAAGCTTCCGATTCGGTAAACCAGTGATTGTTATGCCTCTAATGGGTGACCAATACGATAACGCCCAGAGAGTAACGGAGAAGCGCTTTGGCTTACGGCTCGACCCATACCACTGCACTGAAAAGGAATTACTCGAAAGCATCGATCGGTTGCTAAACGATAGAGAACTGAAAGAGAGATTATCCGTCGTTTCACATAAAATACAAAACTCTAATACTTTGACCAAAGCTTCCGAACTCATCGAAAGTCTCGTTAAATAAATGTATAATAAAATGTAATTAATTTGAAATATTAAATAGAATTTTATTTTGAAATAAGCCTTTATCATTTTTTATTTTAAGTTTTAATGGGCAATAATTACAAAGTAAATTATTTTATTTTTAAATATTTTGATTGAAATAATTTGATAATAAATTAAAATTTAATTATAATACATAAAACTTATAAAATATGTTTAATTGAGTAAAATCTTTATTAAATTGCCATATTTAGATTTATCGAATATAATATTTATAAATAAATTTAATAATTCATGTAATTCATATAACTAAAATATTATTTATATAGTCAATTTACTTTTAAAATACATAAAATTCTAAAATATATTAATTAAAAAAATAATATAATAATTTAATTTTTTGTCTTATAATATTATACCAAGTACTTTTGTAATTTATAATCAGGAAGTTTGGTTTTTGGCACAAAATATTAATATTCTTCCAATTAAGTTCCAGCACAATCTTATCTTAAATCAGATCAAATTGTTAAATATTTATTAATTTGTAATATAGAGATAGTTAATTTTAACTTAAATATTTTTAATAATAATTTTGATTTTTTATCTCTTTATTGATAATTGGTTTATAGTAGACCTGCTAAATTTTAAATTCCGCGAAAAAACTCAATTAAAAGTTGTACTGGGTGTAAGGATGCTGCAATACAAAACAGTAGTTCAACTTTTTTGTTCAAAAAATTTGGTTACATTTTTTCTGTTTGGTTTATATTGGTCATTTTATCTATCAATAAGTATTTAAATAAACCATATTTCAAACTTTAATAAATTAATAAATATAAACCTGTAATTACTACAGTATTTCTAAGTTACTGAAGTTATGAATAAAATAAAAGCCAATTACAAGATTACAAATAACGTTGTTATATAGTGGCCCGCGGTTCACATTTTGACAGGCCTAGTTTAACGTGTTTAATTATTATAGTGTAAAATTCTATTTGCTATAATTCCTTTTAAGAATTTGAACAGGGTCACTCTCCATCTTTAAAGGAAAAAATGCCACAAAATAGCTATTTATATATATATATATATATACCTAACTTTCATATTTAACTTTTATACTCGACCACCATAATCAATTTTAATCAACTTTTGTGCAAAAATTTAATGTCAGAAATCTAGATAAAAATTGTGTAGAAATCGAGTATAAAATTGGGTATAAAAATCGGAAATGAAATTTTTATATAAATATTTGTATTTCAATTTATATATTTAGTATATAAAATAACTATTTAGTGGCACTTTTACCGTTAAAGTTGGCAAGACATTCTTTCAAATGTTCAAAATAAATTATAGCAGAATAAATTTTTACATTATCTTAATTCTTAATAAAATTTTATACGCATTCAATAAAAAATGTTTTGACAAAATGAAATTTATTTTTATAAAATCAATAATAATATATTTTCAACGTTCCATATCCTCCTCACCACGCTGCACTTTACCGATCATATCTCTCAGCATTTTATTACAAAGAGCGGCGTAAGGGTTCATCTGTACAACCAGTGCTTTTGCAAACTCATTGCCCAAATCGGCCGACACTTTCATGTCTTCAATACCTGTTTTTAAAATAAATAATTAATATTTAATTTATTTTAATAAATAAATAAATACTAAAACAAACCTTCATTTTGCTTATTGTTAACTAGATTAATTAGTCCTCGCTGACAATATGCTTGCCTAGCTACATGACCTTTGCCACCACTTAGCCTAATCGCTTCATTTAAGTCTTCAAATGCCACTAAATATTTAAAATAAAATAATATTTTTAAAAAATTTTGAAAAAATTAAGTATATATTCAGAAAACTTTAAAACAATGAATATATTATAAATAAAAACAATTCATACGATCAGTATTTCCTTTAATTCGATGCACTTGTGCTCTATTGTTGTAACTATTTGTGAAAAACATAATAAAATAGTAATTTAAAAACAATAATGTCACAATATTTAATAACATAGACTAAAACCTTGAGCCGCGTTTCGGCGCAATATCTATTGCTTTATTCAACAACTCGAGTGACGTCTCATAATCTGAACAATTGGCCGCTTCTACTGCTTCTAACTCTAGATTTTTGGCCAATTCTTCTTCCGGGCCGACAGTTGATGTCACATCTAATTATAAATTATTAATTAATAGTAAGACAAGGAATATAAGTGTTAAAATTTCAATTGAAAACAGCACAAGCATACATTTATTTAAGTGGTTTATTAAATTTAATATAAATTTATTATTATTAAAATTTAATGCAAAACAAAATATTTAACCTTGTATGCAAAGAAGAAATGTACAATATAGACAATCAATTTCAATCTGGTAATTTATATTTATACAATTCAATGTTTAAAACAATAATTAATAATTATGAATCGAAATCGAATTACTCCACTCCCTAAACTTCTACTCAATTGTCTGGGTTAAAAAGCACTGTTATCATGTTAGAGCCAGTGCTAGCTGATAAATAAAACTGTTAGATTTCAAAACCGTCCAAGCTATTACAGGACGTTTTTAACTTATGTTATGAAAAAAAGATAAAATTATTAATCAGAATAATTTTTTTAATTTTTAGTTTTAATTTATTTAAAATGCAAATTGAGTTTATAAACTAATTTAAAGTAACATTGCATTCTTTTGTTAAATTTGTTCTGGTTGGTTTAAAATAACGTTTTTTGCATTTGTAGTCATTAGATAAAAAAGTAAAATATTTGCAAAAAATAATTAAATTAATTTTTTTACCATTTGTGTCATCAGTATCATCAACTTTGTCCTCAGCAATGGTAGGTAGGAGAGGGTTAAATATTGTGTCAAGCACAATTTTGTCGTTTTTTGAACACATTTTAATATGCAAGTTAAATTTTATTGGTTTTATGCGTAGTTTTAAAATTATATTTTAAAAATTTATTATTATTACTATTTTTGTTTCAAATACTTTTCAAAATATATTTCTGGTTTTTTCCCAATAATAATCACGACTTTTCACGCATTCACTGAAACGCATATAAAATATTAAATAGTTTTCGTTTTAGAGATCAATATCGCGGATGAGTTTTTGCTGAAGACCTTGAAAATAGAAATTTAATGTATTTTTCTAAATCAAGTTTTACGCTTTCTTTTTAAAATTAAATATTTTAGTCATTAGCGTAAACCTGTTAATTGTTTTCAAATAATTGTCATAATTTTTTTAATCAAAAATTTGTATAAAATTTTAGTTTTAAAATTAATGTGTGTAGTTTAGTTTTTAGTATTTTAAATTAATTTTTATTTAAAAAATAGAATTTTACATGATGTTTTATAACAAACTTTATTTTGTATTAAAATTTAATAAATAATTATATTGATAATGCACAAATGTACTCGAACTATTTCAAGTTTAAATATTTTAAGCATAAGATAAACAATTAAAATTTTACTTGATAATAATACATATTTTTACAATTGAGGAAGTTACAAGCCAAAATTTTAAACTCATAAAATTAATATGCTTACTTGCACATCTCACAGTTTAAATGAGTTAATTAACATTTTAACTGATACCTGTCGGATATGATAGTCGGGTTGGATATCATATGTTGTTTATATTTAATGTATAAAAATAATTAAATTTTATCTCTTAAACTGTAAAAGTCAACTTCTCAAAAGGGATTAATGCAACATAGAATTTCACTAAAAATACAAAAACAGTATATCTGCAATGTCCAAAACTTGACCTTGGTAGACATTGCAGATATACAGTACTGTTTTGGAATAATTAACCATTTGTATAAAAGTTAACAAGCATTTTTATTTAATATCTTGTGCGCATTGCTGGCTTGCAATATGCAAATTTTCTCAATTTTATATTTTATTAAATTAAATGCTTCGTACTAAAAGATGTGTCAAGTTAACTTGCATTTACATACAAACTGTAAAAATTGTTTAATTTTATTTGCATTTCGTAAAGTGATATTTGTTAAAATAAGTTTTTGAAATTATTAAAGTTGATTAAAATATATTGCTTTGTTTTACTCTTTCCTCACATTTATTTGCAACTATTTATTTGTATGACACTGTCAAATTTTGATAGATAAATTATACCAGCATTTATGTTTGTTTAGTGGATATGATTATTTGTTATAATTATTTATATTTAGGTATTTCAGATATTTAGTTATATTTGAAATGTATGTAATAATAAATCTAATTATAGTGTATAACTATTTCATTGAACCATAAAAATTATCAATTATTTCAATGTAAATAAATATTTAATTACAATTAATTCCTTTTACAACAAATACTTTGTAGCTCTGTTTTTACAAATTAATTTGTAATGGGAGTAATTTAATGTACTAATTCGACTATTACTTAATTTATATTGTTTAATTCTTAACCTCCTATCATTAATAATTAATAAATGAAATAATTTTGTATATTAAATATTGCAAATTATATTTTTTTCTAAAAATTATTTTTTTACAGTTTGTATTTAAATTACTTCAATTAATAGTATTTTATAATAATAATAAAATGTTTTGTGACAATAATTGGAAATAAAAAATTATTTAAATTAAAATAAATTATTAAATTAAATTATTGCAATCAATTTGAAAATAAATAAAACTAATACTAATTAAATATAATTTGGAAAACAATAAGATGCAAACGTTATGATTATTTTTTATGTTATCTATTTGTAATGACAGCTGTGTCTAGAGTGACCAATAACTAAAAATTGACGCATTATTACAAATTTAAATTACTATATTATCAATATTAGATTAGATTAAATTAAATTTTATTTGTTTGATTTTAACTGTTAACTTAAAACATTTTGTTTTTGTAACTTAATAAATTTGATAGCTAATCAAAATTAATTTTTAAAAAATTTTAATTTAAACTTTAAATAAAATGATAAATTAATTCTAGTCAATTTTATCAACAATTGTTTTATTTAGATATGTTTGTTACAATTTATAACATAATACATTTTTACAATTTTTCCAAATTAATTTATGAATTATATTACTTACAGACAATCACTAAGATATGTAATTGGTGTTATCAATAATTGCAATTTTTACTGATAAAATAATGAAATAATAAACATGTTGCATTAATATATGAAATCAAACGGATATTAAAAAATTATAATTTGTTTTATTTTGTTTTATAGTAATTTTAATTAATTATTTAGCATTCCTAGTTAAAATTTATAATTTAATTATTAAATAATAAAATTTATTAAGTTACAATAAAAATAATTTACACATTAAGCTAATTTATATTTGCATAAATTTAATTTGTTTAAATATTTAATTAAAAATAATATGTAAATTTAAAAAAAAAATTATTAAATTAAAAAATTAACTTTTAAATTGTTAAATTTTTAAAACTTAAAATATTTAGTTGCGCCAATTTATAAATATAATCAGTAAAATAATTTAAAATATAATTAAAATATCATAATTTAATTTTTATTTATTTTGAATATTAGAATCTCATTTAATTTAATAGTTATATTTTAAATGAATAAATAACATTTTAAAGAATACATTTTGAAAAACTAATTTAGAGATCTATAGTAAAAATATAAAATAAAAATTTTAACTTTAAAGATTTAAACAAATCCACAAAATTGTAAATAAATTTATATTAAATTAATAAAAATACTTCAAAATTTTACTATTACAGGTAAAATATATGTAGATAAAAACCGTAATTTTTTATTTTTATATTTTGATAAATTTATTTTTAACGCAATAAAAATTAAAATATATTTTTAAATTTTGCCATATAGTTGTGTATTGCATAATATTGGGTAATAAACTTGTTTTTAGTACAAGAAAAAATTCCATTTGTTGATTTTTGATAAATCCATTAATAATTTCTACATGCTGTTTGTTTATAGTTTTATAATGACTCAAGGTAAATATTATGCACCTTATTTACATTGTTCATTAAAAATTGTTTACAATAACTTTACAAATTTGACTGAAACTATTTTTTAGTTTTTAAATAAATATATATTTAATTAAAATTTTGTTTTGCCAGTTGACGTTAAACAGTCGGCAAAGTATTCGATATATTTTACAATCAATACTTAACGAATATAAGGTATAAAATAAAAATTATGCAATTTATATTTTTGGCAAAATAATTGACACTTTTTTAAATATTAAACTGCTGTCATCTTATAAACTTAATTTTTATTTTTTTAAACATTACTAATATTACTATTATTAGGTCAGAATTAGAAAAAGTGTCGATTACTTCGCCGATAATACAAATTGCCTAATTTTGGATTTGTTGTATAATTTTGTTAAATAGTGGCTTTAAATAAAGCAAGTTCAGATTTAATTAAATAAAATGAATTTAATTTAAATCTAATTAAAATTAAAATTAAATTAAATCAATTTGTAAAATAACAAAAAATATTTTACCGTATCGCCCCGTATTTAACGGCTGCCGTTATATCTGGAATCTAATGATTTTTAATTTTTGAAAATATACCGC
>JAQFXP010004610.1:0-10404 GCA_034693685.1 Belba bartosi
ATGGACGGGAGATAAAAAAATATTTGCAAATAATAAAAATAATAGTCGAAAATGTTAATATTGAAAATGTTGATATCAAAAATGTTAAAGTCGAAAATGTTAATAGCAAAAATGATGATTTCGAAAATGTTGATATCGAAAATGTTATTGCCGAAAATGTTGATGTCGAAAATGTTAAAGTCGAAAATGTTAATGTCGAAAATGTTAATGTCGAAAATGTTGTTGTCGAAAATGTTGTTGTCGAAAATGTTGTTGTCGAAAATGTTGTTGTCGAAAATGTTTTTGTCGAAAATGTTGTTGTCGAAAATGTTAATGTCGAAAATGTTAATGTCGAAAATGTTAATATCGAAAATGTTATTGTCGAAAATGTTAATGTCGAAAATGTTAATGTCGAAAATGTTAATATCGAAAATGTTATTGTCGAAAATGTTGCTATCGAAAATGTTGATATCGGAAATGTTAATGTTGAAAATGTTAATATCGAAAATGTTGATATCGACATTAACATTTTCGATATTAACATTTTCGACTTTAGAATTTTTTGATATTAACATTTTCGACTTTAATATTTTCGACATTAACATTTTCGATATTAACATTTTCGACTATTATTTTTATTATTTGCAAATATTTTTTATCTCCCGTCCATATACGCTATCTACTACATATTGCTTTAGCACCCATTTGAGCATCCATTCCTAAGCCTGCTTATAAGAGAGATCGGTTATAAAATTTCATAATCGAAAAAAATATTTTATAATTATACTAGGGCTGCCGGTGATGTACTTTTTTACTCCATTCCCTACCTCCATTTCTCTCCAAGTATGTTGTTTAGCAATTATTAACAGTTCAAAGTGTTAGCTTATTTTTACTACAGTCCAACCCGCTTATAACGAACAGCTCGGTTCTGCTAAATCTGTTCGTTATAACCGGGATTCGTTATATACGACTATAACTTAATATATATTTTTATTTCGTGCTATAACTACTGTACGTTATAAGCGGGTATTCGTTATAAGCGGGTTTGTTATAAGTGGGATGGACTGTATTTATTAATAAATACAAAACAATGTATTCGTAAAAAAGCTAACTACCGTATTCCCACGCATATACTTGCATGCCCTTATAATTGAGTTTATCATAATTACAAAAAAGCCTTTATGATGCTATCGGCATGCCAATATAAAATGAAGTATAAAAAATTTTATTTTTAAAATAATTTTTATTTTAAATGATTATAAATGGCAAAACTTTAGATATAATTATTTAATTGACAAAATATTTATTATTAATACGGTAATATTAATTACAAATTAGTAAACAGTATTTCAACTGTTTTTGAGTAAAAATAAAATTTAAATAAGATATTTGTTACCATAGTGCTTTAAAGATTATACTTTGGGTTATTTATTATTTTGATAAAAACAAACAATGAACAATTGAACACATGCAATGATTAAAATATTTAATAATTTTAATGTATTAAACTAATGTTAGAAACATTTTTAAAACGGGTTTTATTTCTCAAATTTAACAGCATGCCAGTATACCCGGGGATAAGGGCATATGGATTGCTTCACTCTACTGAATATATGGGCTCGGCAGGGAATGAAGATTTTATGTATAGCTGACAAAATCACTAAACTTTTTGACTAATCCCTATTATTAAAACAGGTTTTTGAGCGCGAATAGATCACTCTTTAGGTTCATATTTGGTGTATTTATATTTATTTTTAAAACCAATTGTATTTTGTATTTATTTTACTTTTTATTTGTATAAATTATATTTATTATTTATAAATGGGTATAATAAAGGTTATATTATATATTGTGAATATGTTTATCAATCCAATTGGAGAATCTCCTATATCAATTAAACAAAAAATAGCTAAAGGTATGTGCAATGCTATGCATTGTAAATATAATTGTAATAAAAATTTTAAATTGAATGTACAAATAGAAATTAATAGTCAATATTATAAATTAAATAATGAAGAGCAAAAATTATTTATAATTAATTCTACAGTTTTAAACAAAAATTTTGTATTTAATAAATTAAGTCCCAATTCAAATGAAAAATTTTCTTATTTTTTAAAACCAAACGATTGTAATAAAAATGTTCAAGTTTGTAAAAAATTTTATTTAAATACATTAGGATATAATAGAGATACAATTATAAATTATACATGGAAAAAAATTTGTAATAAAAATAGTCAAAATTGTGAAATAGATAGTCAAATAACTAGCAATATTAATTTTAATCAAAACAATGATAAAAATTATAATGTACAAAATATTAATATTAAACCAATTTGTGATCAAAGAAAATTTTCTACATTTAAAACAAATAGAATACACACAAATAATTTTAAAAAATTAATTATTGATTTTATTAATTCAAAAAACCCTAAAAAATCGCATTATAATAGTATAAATACACCAAATATGAGGTATATTTTGCATAAAAATTCAACCGAATTTTATAAAGAATTTTGTAGCGTAAATAATTTACCAGTATTAACTAGTAGAGAATATAAAAATAAGTTTCATTTAAAAAATAAAAATATTAATTCTGAATTTTGTTCATTTTATTATTTTAACAAAATTGTAAAAAATGAAAAAATTTCTTTTAAATTTAATACAAAAGATAAATGTGATTTTTGCATAAAATATAATAATCATTTATTAGAAAAACTTGACTCTGGTCATATGTGTGAATTTTGTGCAAAATATGAAATTCATTTGAAAAATAAAAGTTATCAAAAAGAATTAAATAAAATAAATATAGAAAATATGATTAATAGTAAAAATAATAATTATTATGATGTATTAGTTTTTAGCGTAGATATGGAAAAAGTTTTAACTTTTCCAGAATTTCCTAAAAATAAAAGCAATTTAAGAATTTTAAAAATGGGTTTTTATAATTTAACATTTTGTCAACTAGGGCAAAATGGTATAGCATTTTGTTTTGTAAGCCATGAAGGCGAGATTACTAAAAACTCAAATGATATTTTTAATATGTATTTACAATTTTTAAAAACTGATATTGTAAAAAATTGTAAAAAATTAATTCTAAATTGTGATAACTGTACAAGTCAAAACAAAAATTGGTTGTTATTTTCAAATTTATTATTAATTGTAAATGATATTTTTTATAAACCTAATTCCTTAACAATTAATTATTATGAATCTGGACACACTAATATGACTGCAGATAGTGTGCATGCTAATATTAGCATAAAATTAAAAAACAAAGATATTTCTGACTATAAGTGTTTAAAAAATATTGTAAAAAGTTCTAGATCAAATTTAATTGTTAAAACTGTAAAACATACTGATATATTAAAATTTACAGATAATAGTTTAAAACAAAAAAATAAATTGTTAAAAATTAAAAATATAAAATCTGTTCAATTTGTAAAAGGTGTTTTTAAAATTTATGTGAAACTAGATTTATTAGAAAATAATTATCAAGAATTTGAATTGATATCTGAAATGTCAAAAAATTTGTTAACACCAAATAACTCGCATTTAAATACATTGCAAAAACAAACTAAATTTAATGGAATAACTTATAACAAGTACAAATCAATATCATCTAATTTTCATTTGTTAGATATTAATACTCGCGAAAAAAGTGAGATTTTTTATAAAAAATATTGTGTATTTGATATGCCGTAAAATCTTAATAAAATAGTAAATTTGTTTGAAGTTTAAAAGTTTCTAAAACTTTTTAGTGTATTTTATGCTGCATTTAGGGTATTTTAATAGTGCGCGAGAATACACTGTTTTGCTATACATAAAATCTTCATTCCCTGCCGGGCTCTGCAAGTGTATGAGCGAAAATATGGTAGTACTTTTGAGCTCTACTAATATAGATAGAGCCCACTAAATGTTAAATAAAAATATTATGTGATTCAAAAGTAGGTACAGTGTATGAGTCAGTTGAAAAAAAGTAAATTATAAATTTTGTAAAAACTAAAATAGTATGATAATTATTTATTAAATTTTCAAAGTTATATTAGAAAACAAATGGCTTTCACCCCATTTTTCCTAATCCCAAACATTTTAATTCCAAAAATTCTAAGAAGTTTTTTATATTCCCAAAACTCCTAAATATATTAAATAGAAATTGATATACAATTAGAGAGACAATTATTTAGTATGTAAACCTGTTAATCTATTGTAAATTATTAATATCTTTTAATTAACAAGTTTAAAATATTATATCAAAATAGTATAACTAACAATAAATTTCTAACTAATAGTATCAAAATGTCAAATAAATACAAAATACTAGAACAATTAAACTGATCATGGCAAATTAATATGTTTATCGTTTATTTTAATGATTGCCTATTAATTACACTTATTATTTTAATTGAATTAAAACTAATAAATTTACAAAAACATTGTAAATATTTTATAACGTATTTTTATTTTTAGGAAATTTGAGACTTTTTCGTATATTATTACAAATTTTGGGATTAGATTGTTTGGAACAACAATTTTAAGATCTTTGGGATTAGGAAAAATGGGTTTGAGCCAAAACATGATAACATTAAAAATTATGCTAATTTGTTTGCAAATGTTGACAAATTATATATATATTTTGTTTACATATATTATAGCTTAAAGTATGTTTGAGAATAAAAGTGATATAAAGAAATTGTTTTAAAATGAGATAATTTGAATAATAAATTTAAAATATATTTAAATATTCCAAAATATTACCGTATTCCCTCACAGTTAGAACATGTTCTTATAAGCTGAATTAGACTATTTTCTAAAATTTGAGTTAAAGATGTTAAGAAGATGTTTATAATTTGAGGTAAATTCAAACTATACTAAATGGCACAAATTAATTAATTATGTCTAGTTTTCTTGTATATACTAACCTAATCAAGGTTAAATTTGATAGTAAATTAAGACGTAATTTTTGTGTGATTAAAACTAAATTAAAGTTTTATTTTGATTATAATTTGAATAGTTGTTTATTAATCTAAAAATTTGTTTAATTAGTTATTTATTGCTGTAATTTCTGTCTGAGAACTAGTCAATGACCACAAACGGAGTGGTCTTTTTGCCCAAAAACTTATATTAAATATATAAAAACTCAAAAAATTAAAATTAATTTTTTGCCAAAAGCTATAAACCTCCTGAATGTCTTTCATTTATGGGCAACTTAAACATATCACCCGTATTTAAAAATTTCTTCACACACGAAGCTAGAAAATCAACAAAACTATCAAGTTCAAACAAAATTAAAATTAATTATTAAGAAAAATCCAAAAATTTGGTTCAAAGCCTAATTATTTGAGAAAATACGTCCGTACGGCGGCTTACAGAGGCGTCCTATCAGTCATTAATTTTAATTGTAGTTGCAATTGTACTGTATTAATTATATACAAATTTTTTAAAAGTTCACTAAATGGGTTTCTAAATATTTTAAATTTAATTTACTATTATTTTAACTTTGGTTAGGTTAATAAATTATCTGTTTATTTTAATTAAAAATTTCTAATACTTTTTTAAACTTAATATCTTTGCCATCATCTTCATCAGTTAAACCCTAATTTTCGCATTTGTTTTAGTTTTATTAAAATCTATTATTTTTTTTAAAAACATCAGATTTATATTCTAAATAAACACGACTTTCTCAATAATTTAAATAAATTTTTATTATAATTATTTTACAAATATTTGTTTAACATAAATTTAATATCAATAACTTTTCTGTAGAACTTTCAAACAATAAATGAGTTGTAATTCAAAATATTTAAATTTCAATACAAAGTAAATTAATTTAACAACATGATTTCTTCTTATTTTTTTAATGTTTTCAATTTTGTAATGTTTGAATATTTAAACTCTAAAATTTAGCATTATTAGTAAAAATATTTGCATTAAATTTATAGTTAAAACTAGTTTTTATTTTCATTTTTAAGAACATGTTCTTATAACCCGGGGTATAAGAACACGAAGCCCAAACTCACCTTATAAAAACATGTTCTAAACTGTGAGAGTTTACGGTACACATTTTGATATAGACATTCCCATATTGGCTACTATTCTATTATTGGTTATAATTTTTTCCCAAAGTTTTGTGGACTATAGCTTTAGACTCTATTATGTAAATATGAACTGACTAAATATGAGAGAAATAAGTTTACATTAAATT
The DNA here is from genome assembly GCA_034693685.1 of Belba bartosi. Classification (NCBI taxonomy): domain Eukaryota; kingdom Metazoa; phylum Arthropoda; class Arachnida; order Sarcoptiformes; family Damaeidae; genus Belba; species Belba bartosi. The sequence continues at coordinate 6,182 of JAQFXP010004610.1, forward strand.
ATTAGCCTGTACATTTGCATATTTTAAACTTTACTTAAAAATTAAAATTTAATATACGGTAAAATAAAACTAAAATTACTATAACTTATAGGAAATGAATTTTTATTATCAATACATTGCTGCAGCAATTAAGCAACTTAGATCAAACTTGTTTTAAAAAATTATATGCACAATTTTAATAAGTTTTATTAATTAAAGTCAAATTATTTAATTCCGAATCTTAATCAAAAATTTATACTTATTTAGAGCTCTTATCCCTATTTAAAGCCCTATTACGATAATATTACTAATTAGTAATTACTGCATTACTCTACCATGTAGAGTCTACATCAATTATTATTATTATTATTATTATTACTGTATTACTATTACTATACAATTACTGCATACGTGAAGAAACAAATAAAACAAAATATTCAAATAAATTTAAAAACAATTTAAAAATATTTTTGTTTATTAATTACTGAACCAATTCAAGTGTAAAAAGTAGTAAACAAATAAAAACTGATTTAATATAAAATTGTTTTCTGAAAACTCGAGATATTGTAAGAGTTATAAGAATTGCAGAATCGCTTAAACATCGCGATTCACATACCATTAAATAGCATTGAAAGCATTGAAAGCATTGAAAGCATTGACAACTAATATTGGCTAACATTCATAGATTAAGTTATAACAGTGTCTCACATATAGTGCAATCATTGCTCAACACTTGAGAGACTGCATATAAAAAATATAATATAATTGCAGTAAAACATGTATTACGAAAGAGCACACACACGACGAAGGCGTTTCACTTCTAGCTCAGGGAGAGGGAGAGGGAGAAGGAGAGAGAGGCCACACCAGTCTTGACAACTGAGATGAGCGCGAGCTCGAGCCTAATGACTGTCTCAAGCTCTAAGTTTGCTCATTCTAGCAGATCAACTTTCACCCTGCCACTATTTATACAGTATAGAGCTTACAAGCCCAAACTGATCATTTAACTGACCAAACATTAAACATTATTTATAGTTTCAAAGCGCATGAACATTATATGGTAAAATTTTAATTCTTGTAACTAGTTATAATTTTAATAAACCTTTTTTAAATATTACAAAAAATCATTAAGCGTATGACAATTAGAGTTAAATATATTAAACTTTAGAAAGATGTTTTCGCAAAGTTTAAAATACTTGTAGATCACTTTATTTATTTAGTTAACAAGTAAAAAAGGCATATCTGCATAAACCTAAAAGATAAGGCTTAGGTCTATGCAGATATATTGTTTTTGTTTGTTTAATTAATAACTATATGTTAGTAAGCTCATTTTAAACTCTAAATAAATATATATTTAACTATTAGACTACATTTATTGTATTATTTGTAATTCTCACCTCATTATAAATGTAACTATATATAGGAATAAAACTTTTGCTATATAATGCTTATGCGCTTACAATTATAAATAATGTTTAAAACTTTATCAATTTGGGCTTGTTAGGTATAGAGTATATAAAGCGAGTACAGGTATAGACGTAAGAGTTGAAAATGTAAGTTAATTTTGTTCACTGTGATAGTATCCACACAAATTCCAAACGAGTTATCTGCACTGACACCCGTGCCATCAAGCAAATATATTGTTTTTGAATGTTTTTGCAACAATTAAAAACCTAACTTACAATTTTAACTCTTAAGCTTGTGCCATTCCTGCATTTGTATATTTAATATACAGTATATCAATATTCAAAAACTAAGTATTATATCAACATGTCACATTTATTTACTAATATCTCTATACTTTACAATAAAGATTACATCGAAATTAATCCCACAATACAACACAATATATACAGCAGTGTCAGGCAATTATTAAGAGTTCAAATTTGTTAGTTAGCTTTTTTACTATTTATTAAACATACAAAAACATTCTAACTGAATAAACCTGAGATAGGCCAGACGAGTCTTTTCAGATATATTGTTTTGTATTTGTTAATAAACAGTAAAAAAGATAACTAACACTTTTAAACTCTTAATCATTGCTTGACATTTATATACAGTATTATAAGTTTATATCGAATTGAGCGAAATGCATTTTTATAGCAAAATAAATAATAAACATTATTTATTGTATTATATTAATATATATTTGTTTAATTTAATTTAAGTTTTTTTTAAAAACAAAAATTTATTTTACAAAAAAAATAGTAAATAGTATACAATTGAAAAAACATTTAAGATATATAATTAATCGTTTGCTTTGAATAGAAAACTGACTGAATCTAAAAATTCAATAGCATTTCCAGTGTTATTATAAGTATCTCTAAGTTTCATAATTTTTTTGTTTAATCTTTATATTTATTGTTTGGCCGAATAATTGTGTGACCATTACGTAACTGAATTAAATCAAATATATTAATTTAAATACAAGAATTGTGCCAACCTTAAATAATTTGTAATTTGAAAGCTATCTTTAGATTAATTTTACCATAAATTTTGTTTTCGAATATCAATGATATTATTTAAAAATTTTCGCTCAAATGCATATGTTTTTGTCATATTCGCTAAGTTTGCATATCTTTTATCAGTACTTTTTAATCCGATTATAAAGGCTTCGCTGAAAATGCATTTCGCCCAATTTGATCTATACCATATGAAGCGCAAACTCACTTTATATGTACATAAACCTATATGTAAGGTAATACGATACTTATTGTTGCAATGCAATAAGTATTAAATAAATATTAGTATAAAAACCAAATATTAATATAAGAACATTAAAAATATTATCAAGCTGTCTTAAATTTTAACGGCTATTTGCTTGCTATAAATTAATTACTTTATATATTAATTTATTACTATGTACAAACTTTGTGATTTACTTAAAACAACAATAATTAAATGTTTATGATTAAATTATAAAATCAAATTTTTAAATAAAATAATGAAAAATTTAATAAGCATAAATATCTTTTAAATACAAAGTTTTATTTAATAAAATTAATTTGACCAAATTTTTTTTAAACCAGAAGAGTTATCAAGTTAAGCTGTTGAAAATATTTTTATAGTAAAAAAATAATAATCATAATAATAAAATAATTAATAACAACAATGAATTTATTCAAATTTGTGCTTAAACCATTTGGTATAAACTATACAAACAATTTATTCAATTATTTTCTATCTGGGCTAAGTTTGACAATGTTTCTAACGCTAAATATCTACGTGTGCATATCATTGAGCACTAAGCACAACTTTAAAGAATGGTTGCTAAAATTGTGCATTCTAATCTTGATGATCATTTTATTAATCTCGTATTTGTATATCAAATGCAAATTTCAATACATTTATAACACGTATTGCAGAATCAGAGAATATGAAGATATATATCAGATTAAGATAAATCGAATCTACTCAAACACCTTGTTCGTTTTTACGCAACTCAGTGCTTTTTTAATCATTCTAATGTTTGGCTATTCCAATTTAAACAAAATGGTATCTACTCCAATTGTAATCTATTATTACCAAGCTGCATTAGCCGTACTCTACTTCAATGGCTGGATAATTGCCATTCAATACATAAACTTTGAGCTATTGTCGAAACACTACAATCTGTTGGACTATTACAACAACATCTTCAACAGCAGCGCCCGTCGGCCGACACAAGAAGCGCGGAATCAGATCCGGCTGACGATCGGCGACTTTGAGGTAAATGAGAAGTTATTCAACAAAAACGCAAAACTAATTAATATTTTAATTATTTTGATAATGACATTAATAAATATGTCACTGATTGATCTGCTTTTCAGCGTCTTCTTAAACGAGCATTCGTTATGTGCTATCATCTTATATATTGTTGTAATAAACTACTACTTCCTGACCACTCAATTGGTTCTGTGCTTCAAAAAACAAGTCAAACAGTTATTATTAAACAATTTGCAGCGATTGGCAGCCATTTCGACCCAAACCGAGTTTATTATTAGCTTAAGAAGCTTCCAATCAGATGATATCTGGATTATCAATCGAAATCGCCATGGTCAATCCGCACAGAAGTCTCATATGTATGTCCTAGAGGATGGTTCTGATGAGTTTAATGATTAGCGTTGTAAATTAGAATTTTTGAAAAAATGAGAAAGCTTTTCCCATTACAAGCTATATTAATGTACACTGTAATATGCTGTTTTCATGAGGTTTCTCAAGAAACATTTCTTATATTAAGCCGCATGAGGTTTGTGTTTTCATGAAAG
>JAQFXP010004611.1:0-10404 GCA_034693685.1 Belba bartosi
TAAGCAAGATCAAAACACATTTAATGTTTCAAGGTTAGGCCTGAGATAGGCCTAGGATATGTTAAGTGGAGATCGCTATATAGTATCAGACTTATTTTTTTCAATGAGTACAACTCAATTATTTAAAACCCAAAAATGAAAAAGCACAATATTAATTAATAACATTATTGATTAATCAATGATTATAAAAATTTAAAATAATAAACTTTTGTAATCTAAACTTAAAGAACTTGAATATGAATATAATTATTATTTTATCGAAAATAAAATGTACAAGCTAAACTATTTATAAGTTTGTTTAAATTGCAAAATTTATGTCCATTTTCGCTTATGGGGAACAGTACTTTAATCTTATTTTCTAATAAGTTAAATCAAAACTAAACAAATTATAATTTAATTTTAAAATATAAATTATGTTAAAATTCTTAAAAAATTTCATATCAGAAAAATAAATTAAAATTACATGTACTGTATTAACACAATTATATTAGCTTATTTGGTCCTATTATATAATACTCATCGTAGATCTTGAGCAGAAATTAAGCAGGGAAGAGAATCAGCTTAAAAAAATGCTGATTTTAAAAATTGGCATGCATCTTTCCCCTAGCATTTGGTTCGCGAAAAGGTATCCACTTTTGACTTTTTGGGTCTTCGGCGGCCGGTAAATTTTTTGGGCTTTTTTTTACCAAAATTAGAAAATTTTCTCTAGACCCTGTTTAAATCCAGTTAAATTGGGTAAAATTTCATAATAAATATATGGGATTTAAGCGTTTTTAGAAAAATCTCTCCTCTTATACTCCCGTTAGGTTTTTGGTCAAAATTTTGGAAAAATGCCTCTCCTAATCCCCCTGGATCGGCCGACCTTTTCAACTCTAATCTTGAGCCATACTTTTATTTGTACCTTCCCAAATCAACCTTAATTTGATCCATTTTTGGAACCGAATTAAGCATTTGTAATCCAAAATGTAATCAAGGCAAACTAATTTAAAGCTTGAAATATTTTTATTAACAAAATACTGCATTAATACAAAGTTGTTTATAAAGTGAATATAAAATTCTTTGGAATAAATCAAATATAACGAAAACATTTGAAATTGAAAGACGTCTGAAGTTGCAATTACAGTAAATATGAATTAAATAAAGTTTATGCTTGTTCATGCTAGTTTATCTTAAATTAGATAATGAAAATATTATAACTATATCTCATAATAATAAATAAAATTATAATCAAATATAATAAATATTAATAAAATTAAACAAAAGCTCAGACGTCGTGGGACTCAGTCTGTATTAAAAAACTATAATTAAGACCAGAATTGGTTTTATTGTCTAACGATATGTCTCGCGCTTTGTTGTAAAGAAAGACACCGAATATCACAAAACTAGTTCCGATCCAACCGAGAGTAGTGACCGGATTACCAAATATAAGCACTGATAGCCATATAAGGAAAGCTCGTTTCGCAGTGTTGGCCACACTTTGAATTAATTAAATTGAATTAAAAGTATTTTTTAAAACTAAATCATCAAAATTCAAATCAAACTGAGTATCGCATACCTGTGCGTTACGGGTGATATCAAACTCAAAAGTATATACTCTGTATAGCTTTGACAATGAAATGAAATTCCGGCCAAAACATACGTCAAAAGCAAATTGTTTTCGGTTTGAATCGAATGCCAGAACTGATTCAAATCGACGAGAATTAAAACGCACGGAATCTGTACTATAATCGATGAGAAACTGGTGTAGAACTGGAGCTCTGAGGGCTCGTACTGCTCGACATTGAGTAAACGCTTGGAAAACACGTTTTGAAAACATTCGGACAAATTGGTGGCCAATGAGGCGACGAAACCAATTGCTGTGAAACTGAGTTCGAATGCAGAGCAGAGCGCGAGTCCACTCATCACTGGAATTAGAGATAAATTGACTAAAAGTGAAGTCTTTTCGCCCAAAACTAATCGAGTGATTAGAACTGTGAAGACGGGCGCAGAGCTCTTGACTGTCTCTGCGAACGACACCTCTACGAACCACAAGGCTATCAGTCCTAATAATATTGTCGAATACCTAATCAACAAAATTTTATACCAATTACTCAACAGTTTTGCACTTTCGCCACATCTCTCAGTCAACGATATATTTGATAAATATTCGACAAAATTATTCAAATAATACTCTACTCTAACCGATAGTAATGACTGGTTAGTAGTGGTTAGTAGTGGTTAGTAGTGGTTAGTAGTGGTTAGTAGTGGTTAGTAGTGGCTAGTAGTGGTTAGTAGTGGTTAGTAGTGGTTAGTAGTGGCTAGTAGTGGTTAGTAGTGGTTAGTAGTGGCTAGTAGTGGCTAGTAGTGGTTAGTAGTGGTTAGTAGTGGTTAGTAGTGGTTAGTAGTGGTTAGTAGTGCCACTATAGGACAATAATTAGCTTAATTACGAAAATATAATCAAAGATATTGACAAAAATTTGCCGCAAAATCAAACGAATTTTATAGAAATTTTCAATTATATCAATATTTGTTGACTGAAAGAGAGTTTCAGTGTTTGAGTGGTTTATGTGACAAAAGAATAGAAACCTAAGACTTCCGACAATTAGAAGATTTTTGGTAAAATTGGATCTTTTTATTTCAAACTTCTTATCAGTCGTTCTTTTCGACTCATTTTGAAATAATCTTCTGATTTGTGGCCAAAACTTCAATTGAATTGAACTACAAATCGCGCAAAACATTAATTGGAAAACTCCTGAAGATATGACAAACAATCGAATCAATTAGACTTATCGGGAATGAGATGGAGAGGAGGGAGAGGAGAGGCAACGGTTGGGCCAGAGCGGGCATACCATACCTAACATAGTTGTGTCGCCCTTTTCATACGAAACAATGTATTTGTTTAGGAAAAGTGTAGTAAAACTGAAGAAATACCAGAAGACAACGCATCGAAGCGCTTCCGTAGAGAAGAGCGATTTGTCTTTAATGGCATTATTGCCGTAAATATCGTTTCGTTTCTTCTCTCTAATTGATTGATCCGTATCTAAAGTGTTGACACAATTCTTGTCTTCATTTGTCGGCCTTTCAATCGTTGGTTTGTTTTCAGAACTACTCATTCGTCTGAGACTTGAGTAGTCATCGAAAGACATATCAATGACTAAACTGATAGACAATTGAAAGTAACGCTAAATATGTGTTAATTCGTGTTAATACTAATTGAGTTTCTCTTCAAAAGTGACAAAACATTTTCAAACTCTGTTTAGAAGTCCATAAATGATGTCTTAATGTAGCGGAGAGAGAGAGAGCAGGAGAGAGAGAGAGAAAGAGAGAGAGCGCAGGAGAGAGAGAGAAAGAGAGAGAGAGAGCAGGAGAGAGAGAGAGAGAGAAAGAGCAGGAGAGAGAGAGAGAGAGAGAGAGAGAGAGAGAGAGAGAGAGACAGAGCAGGAGAGAGAGAGAGAGAGAGAGAGAGAGAGAGAGAGAGAGCAGGAGAGAGACCAGATTATATTTATATTAGGCCAGATTTGCTAGTTCAATTCAAATTACTGAATATATTCAATACAATACGATTATAATATTATTGAATTTATAAGATTTTTTTTTGATAATAATTTAGTAAACATTTATCTCTAAGAATATCTTTACTAAAAACATATTCACCAATCAAATTTTACTTTTTTAAAATTATTATCTGAATAATTTTATATCAAACAAAATTTTATCAGTAAATTTGAATTTGCTTGAGTTTTAAAAATCACTAATTAAATTCATAGATTAATTTAAATTTATCCAATTTTTTTAATTGAACGACACTATATAACTTTTAAAAATCTTCATATTTATAAATTATAATTTAAAAATAATAAACTCAATAATACAGTATTATATACTATATAATATATAGCAATTTAATCGTATTGTATTGCACAGCAATTTGAATTGAACAAATGAACTAACTTAGGAAATCTGGCCTAATATACAGTTAAAATCCGGTTTAAATCCAGTTAAATTGGGTAAAATCTCATATAGGTTTTTTGAGCGTTTTTGGAAAAAATTCCTCCCCTGATCCCCCCTGGATTGGTCGACCTTCTCAATTCCTGCTCAATACTAATTATATAAATCGTTACAAATTAGAAAGTGGAGAGGAATATAAAAATAAATTTTAGTGCAATAATAAAAAATTAATAAATTTTATTTTAAAAACATAAATTTTAATTAACAAAATTTTTAATTAGATTAATTTTTAATTGTTTATTTAATTAATTTTAAATTATTAATTAAAAGTTACAGTTTAATTAATTGAGTAAATCAATAAATTTTAATTCTAAATACAAAAAGTAAACCAATTTGAGCATACGACACTAGTTTTACAAGTGAACTTTTATCCTATATAATGTCCAACTCTTTTTTACTAATCAACAAGGTTTAATTTTTTAATACCTAAAATTAAAAAGCATTTCACTAGTTATAAACAATTAAACGGTTTTATCTATTTTTGCACAATACAGTGTATAAAAATAACCAAACTTTTTTGTATAATTTACGTAGATGGTGTTACATTACAATTGCCAATACGTTTGCTATAAAGTTTACAAATTGTAAATACAATATTTACCAAATTACAATACTAAGACTAATATAAATAATTTACGTAATTACTAATTAGTGATTTGTAGTTAACCGATTTTAATTAATTATTATATAAAACAATGTATTTAATAATTTTGGTATCTTTTATGGCATGCTATTCTGAGTTTACTCAATATATATGTTCAATACATTGAATACAATATAATTTATTATCGTTCTGATCCTACTTTGCCTAAAGAAGAGGTCTTTGCACAATAATGTACTCTTTAATAACATTGTGCACAGACCTCTTCTTTAGGCAAAGTAGGATCAGAACGATAATAATAATAGTATTGAATTGAATCAAAGCCACCCTATCCTCGCGCCCTCTACTCATTTGTGACAATAATGTGTTGTATAATCAGTATTGTATTGAGAATGAGTGCACGTGTTGTGTGTTGTCTAGTCTTGATCTTGTAATGATCTTGGTTAATTAACTAATTTACTAATTATTTTGTACCGATTCGTGTGGCAGTAATGGCGCCGACAAATAGACGTCAGATCCACAGAAATGCAATAAAACCGAAAAAATTAATTAATGTTTATTCAAATGATTTGTTATATTTTATTCGAAACAAATGCTTAACATTTGATATACTGTTTGATCCAAAGCTATCGTATTTAGTAATGATTGCATTGTTTGTATTCGAAGTTTTTATTAATATATTTATTATAAATCGGATTAAATGTAAGTCTAATTTGATTTTATTTGAATAGAAAAGATTACATCACTCAGAGACGAAAACTGAGTTATTTAATGTATATCGCGTTAACTAACTCTAAATTATTAGTCTTAGAGTACTATTTCGGTTAACTATATTAATAAATGATTACTATAATTGTTACGCAAATAATATTGTTTAATATGTCTGGTCTTTATGGTCTGTCTGGTTAGACACAGAGATAGATTGGACGACGTATATGGAACAGGTCGAGTGCTTCTTGAACGGCACAAGAGACTACCAACATATTACCGGAGCAACCGGTCCTATCGTCTACCCGGCCGGTCATCTCTACTTTTATACTCTACTCTACTATCTGACAAATCGAGGCACAGATATAGTTAGAGCGCAATATATATTTGCAATCATTTATTTGATTACTTTAATCGCTGTCTTCAGAATATATCTTAAAATCAATTCAATGGTAAGCAAAATAACTATTGAATAGAAAATTTGTAACAATTTATTCGAATATATAGTTTAATTGAGTTAACATATGTAAACTCGTCAATGATTATACACTAATTGCTGTTCACATTCAGATCGATTTATGTTGACTTCTGTACTTACATACTGTATGAGACGAGAGACCAGTTTATTATAAGTGCATATTGATTGATACATACAGTATTGTGTACTGTACTGTACCATTACTGTATATCATAGTATAGTACTGTATTGTATTAATATAATATTACAAAAACTATATACCTAGCCACTAAGCCTGGACAATGTTAAAAGTGGCCGGGTATAAATTTTTAAACTACAGGTAGATGTTCAGAACGAAGAGGAAATTATTCAATAAGTTATAACCAGAGATAGAGAAGGTCGGCCGATCCAGGGGTGATCAGGGGAAGGGTTTTTATTTCAATCTCTGGTTATAACATATTTTAAGTGTGTTTTAAATTTTATTATATTATATAAACTTTATATTATAAAGAAACAAAATCATATGTAGGTGCGAAAAATATTTAGAACTGACATGATATATTAAAAGTTAAACTTTAAACTATCAAATATTGGATTAATTAGGGATTTATTGCAAATCAAATTTTGATCAAAACAAAACAGATACGCAAAATGGCAAAACTTGCACTGATTAACCCAAAAATACCTTGCACCTAAGATAGACATTGTTTAAATAAAGTATAATACCAGAGGAGCAGACAGAGAGGGAGCAAAGCAAATGAGATAGAGGAAGAGAGCGGAAGGGTGCTCTAGTTTGGTATACAGTTGTTGTCAGGGTTAAGTATTTTATTTAATTCATGATTTTTCAAAAAAGTTTTATTGAATAAAAAAATACAATTTTTAACGCTATGAAATAACGAGAAGGAAAACATGCTAAAAGAGTTACTCTAACTTTATATTTGAATAAAATAATCTGGCTGATCACTGATTACTATTGTCCAGGCTTACTATTTATATTGTTGATTCGGTGTCGAATATATAAAATTAGTCATGTCCAGTCTTTAAAGTTAAATTGTAATTTTAATAATAACTAATTTCAATGCATTGGCACATTGCCGGCACAGTTGCCGCCGTACGCCTTCATCTTCATGTGCTGCACATCCTATCGAATCCATTCCATATATACATTGCGTTTATTTAACGACACAATAGCGATGGCTTTCCTCTACATTGCGATCAATTTTTTTGTTGACCGGAAGTGGACTTTTGGTTCTTTGTTCTATAGGTTAGTAGAGAAGAGCAATGAATGTAAAGCGAGTTAAGTCTAATTGTTGCGAATCTGGTTAGTGTCGGCGTTTCGATCAAAATGAATGTTTTGCTCTTTTCTCCGGCACTTCTGCTCCTGTTCTTAGAAACCAATAACAAACAGAAAATTGTCGCTAATCTCTCAGTTTGTGCTGTTGTTCAGGTAATCACTTTATTATAATTACATTTTTCTATTTATTTTTACTAATTCTTTACTTACTCTTGAATTACATAAATAACCGAATTTTCTCACTTATGCCTATTTTATAGTGAATTTATTTATTTTTTAGCTCTGATTTTGTTAAAATTGTGAGTTTCAAGTTAAAATCTTAATTTTATTAAATTTATAATTATTGGGTTTATATTAATTCTGATAAACATATACAGTATACCTTTGGTGAATTTAATTTTTTTAAAACATTTAAATTTAAATTTTTAACAAACAAGATATTATGTAAAATATTTTGTTAATTCCCTGATAAACCAATTTTCTAATTAGGTATTCGTCAAGCATGAATGGATATAGACTATCGTGCTGAGTTTAAACTACATTTTTGTTATACTTTAATATTTTACGTATACCTTAAATAAAACCATATTAGATTTATATCGGCGTTCAACTTTAACTAACAATGATTTTATTTTCGGTTCCCAAGGCAGTTTACATAATCATTATTATTTTTAAAAACATTTACTAACAAACAATTTAATTTTATATATTTTGTACGTCAATATGGGTGTTTATGGGGTTTTACTGAATAAATTTTATTATTTATAATACTTGAAAAATAAACTAATTTTATTAACACTTTTAAATTCTAAACACAATTTTTATTTAATTTTAAATTAATATTAGAATTTTTAAATATATTTGATTAATAATTTTATTCTAAAAAATTACAGTTTCTATAAGTATTAATACAATATAAACTCTAATTTTATTTTTAAAATTCAATAATTATATATAAATATTATATCTGCATTAAACTGTAATGTAAAATTGAATAAAAATTTTATATTAATTTAATTTCAATTGTTTTATATAAAACATCTAATTTTTCAAATATTTAAATGAAAATCCTCCTAAACACCCAGATTGGCGACCATAATAGAAAAAATTATTTTATTAAAAAATATTTTTAAAAATTATAGAGATTTTTAAATTGCCATGGGCACCGAAAATAAAATCATTGTAAGTAAATTTGTTTAAATATTTGCGCCTGTCAATATTTTTTTATATAAAATAATTAATTTTGATACTCTACGTCTCTGCGTACTTACAATTTATGTGAGGAAATAGGGTAGAACAGTTTGGCGTTATCTTTATTTAGGAAAAAACTTGCTAAACCAATAAACTAAATGAGACAAAAACAGAATGAAATCTATTTAAAATTAAATTATAGAGAAAATGCATTTTGTTATCACTTAGCATTTATTTGATTATCAATCAAGCTAGTACTTGGACTGCCGTTCCTGACGTGCAACCCAGTGTCATATGTGGCGCGCTCATTCAATCTGGGCCGGGTATTTATTCACAAATGGACAGTCAACTGGCGGTTTGTGCCCAACAGTGTGTTTGTTAGTCACTATTTTCACATAACTTTATTAGCTCTGCATTTGATGACAATATTGTTGTTCTTTAAGAAGAGGTAAACCAATCGAATATATATTGAATTTTATTTCTAATGGATTCGAACAATAGGTGTCTTAAGTACGATAAGTGGCTGCCAGTGATGAGAACGGCTTCCAATGGCTTATCTAACGACAGTATTCTATATATGAGTTTCAAAAACATTTCATTTTTGTGTTAATATAGTTTCCTTAACTCGAAACAGAAATACTGTTAACTCTATTCACCGCAAACTTCATTGGGATTGCATTCTCGCGTTCACTCCATTACCAGTTCTACATTTGGTACTTCCATTCCCTGCCCTTCTTGTGCTGGAGTACGACATATGCACCCAAGACTAAGTGAGTTATGACGAGTACGATAACCAACACAACAAAGAATAACCGCTAATGCGTTCAGTTCACTCATGCCTGTCCACTAATAACTAATAAATATATACTATCTATATATATGTCTCTCTATGTCTCTCTGTCTTGAATAGGCTCTGCATTCTCGGACTCATCGAATTGTCATGGAATACATACCCGAGCACTTACCTGAGCAGTGGGCTCCTGCACGTCGCCCATCTTATTATTTTGATTGGTTTGTGGAAAAACAGACTTATTTTTGAACCCAAACATATTGTACAGAATTTGAAAAATAAATTATAACTTTTATTCGACTAATTGTTGTTAAATATTAATTAATTTTCTGACAAATGTTATATATTTGAGATAACTTTTGATCAAAGCATTGAATACTCAGTATAATAATACTTTGTATGAATTGAGTGTGAATTGAGGCGAATGTTAGTCTTTAAATGTGAGGCCGTATGAGGAATAAGAATCGGAAGTTTTAATCAAATCGATAAAAATGAGACTCTAATATAGGTCTGGTTTTTCGTTTCATTAATCAAATAATATTTTTGTTGAAAACATTATTGAAAAAAATTAATAAAATAGTAATCAAAAGAAGAGTAATTAATATAGTCTTTGAATAGAATGACTATATTAGTCAAAATTGAGATTATGTGCACTTCAAGCAAAATATGTGAATAAAAATAATTGCCATATGTTTTGAAAAAAGAATGTTTCAGTTCTTTAAAGTTATAACTTATAACTCATATTTACCGAAAGATGAATTAGTGAAAAGATAAATTAATTTAATATTTATACACATAGTTAACATTCCAAAAATGCTAAAATTATTAACGAGTTTTGATTTCGACACAAATTTGTTTACTAGAGTTAGATATGAAAGTCATTCCAGAATTGTCTGTTTCGCCGCTTCTCGATATCAGTCGAGAAGTTCGGAATTTGTTTTAGTTTAATGAATCAGATATTTGAAAAGAATTTTAATAATTTCAAACATTTTTATTTAATTTATCTCACTAAAACAACAATAAACCAAAATTATACCATATTGACGGGTTAAGCTAAATTTTGTTTTTTTATACAATCAAATTTAAGTAAAATTTTATCAAATTAAATTTATATTGATTTTAAAATACTACAGAAAAATTTACATTGAAATGCAAATATTGCTAAACATATAATACTGTTTAAAATAACAACTTTAATTATTCACAGAATTTTTATTCACAAACAGTTGTGTTTCTATTTAAAAATTATATTAAAATATTTTAACAATTTTCTCTTACTATATTACTAGATAAACACTGTACAGTAATACCTTTATAATTTCACAGTTATGGGACCAAAAAAATTATCAATGTGAAATTAAGGGTGTGAAAATAGA
>JAQFXP010004612.1:0-10404 GCA_034693685.1 Belba bartosi
GATTGCCTCTGACTTCGAGTGTCTGTAGTTTTGGAAGTTTTGTCAAACAATTGAATGCAATGTCTGTTATGTTTGCGTTAGTTATTGACAAATATTGAAGTTTTGCTAAATGTCTGTCAATTGTTGTGAAAAACGAGTCATTTATCCATTGATAAACGAAATTAATGGATAAATGCGTTAATTGTTTTAATTCAGTCAACGAATCACTTAATAAATCAAAATTAAAGCTAAAATTAAACACTAAATACAAACGATTTAAGTGATTAAACCATTTATTAATTGTTTTGATTAATTCAATCAATTCTATTGCAGTCCTTAGTCTCAATTCTATCGAAAAACGCTTCAATTTCTTACAGTTTATACCAATTTGTGCCAATTGTTTGGCTTTTATGGGAATGTAAAACAAATTCAAATTCAATTCAATTAATTCCGACATTTGTTTCAATCCATTCACTAAACCATTCAATGACTCTTCGGTTATGTCTATATCGATACGAATGGAAATACTTTTTAAACTCTTTTTCCTCTTTTCGACCAATAATTGAAATCCAATTAAGTCTTTGTTTCTATAATTGAATCCAATTTTCGTCAATTTGTTCCAAAAAACCAAATTATTATTATTTATAAAAATTTCTGTAAAACTCATTTTAAAAACAATTAATTGTTTTAAGTTTTGACACAATTTTAAACTCTTTTGGAAATTAGGTTCGGATTTATTTCTACGAAATTTCATTATTTCCATTAACACTTCGTTTGTATCGCTATTTTATTAACATTTCTTGTATCGTCTGCCTGAAAAAAAACGCTTTACAGAAAAAACAGTATTATAGGGGTTAGTAAACTTTTGAGAAGGCGCGCTTGTCGTTGATTATTAATATGTCATTTAATGTTTCGTGGGAGAAATTTATCTTCACTGTAATCTTGTATAGTAGTCATGCGCATTAACTGTTAAACACGTTGCAAATCCATTGCATTCAGTTTTAAAACTGAATGCAATGGATTAAAAAAACATTTTATCTAAAAAATGCAATAAATAAATAACAAAGTCAACAATTTGATTTTTAAATTATTTTCTAATGTTTACAAAAAATTTAATTATTTATACATATTTTTGGACAGTTTGATGACTAGAAGTATATATAGACAAAAAATAAAAAATAAAAAATTTCAATTTTCTTTCAATTATTTGATGATAATTGAAAGTTAATTTTCGGAATTAATGAATTCAATCAATAGTTTGACCGAAAACAGCAACAATCAGTATTTAAATAAAAATTTTTATTTAAATAAAAATAAATTAAATATCCAAAAGTTAACGACCAACACAAGAAGACCACCAAAGGATGGTACACAGAAGCTGGTTGTCAGTAAATGGCCAACAGAGTACGGCCACTATTTTCTTTGGACACAAATTTGAAGATAAAAACTCTTATTTATAAAATTATTTTTTTAAATATATAAAAAATTACAATTTTGTTTTTAAAATTAATTTATACAGAAAATGTATTTATATCATAAGAGTTGGCTTTAGTTAGCTCAAAATCAGTTATGTTTTGGTTTAATATGTAAATAAATATTTAAGTATTTGTTTACTCATTGTAATCATTAATTTTTTATTTTGAAAAACAATTTTTATTATTTGTTATAAAAAATAACGTAATATAATTATTTTGTTTAATAATTTAATATTGTGTCAATACAAGGTTTAATTATTTAAATAATTAAATATTGTGTTAACACAAGATTTAATTAATTAAATAATAATTTATTAATTACTTTTATTTATAAAATGATGCAAACAGTAAACACATTTATACTAATAAAATGCAAAAAAATCAACAAATATTGTAAAATAAAATAATTACAAATGCTTTTTTATAAACATTTTATAATATAAATTTGTATTTTATCAAAACATATTAAAATTTTTAATGCTTATAATTATATAATTAAGAATAATATTTAAACTAAGAAAATAATGAAATTAATAAATAAATCCAAAAGAAACACAAAATAAATAATTCATAAAATATTTTTGTTTTGTTTTCAACGAATAATAAGTTAAACTCAAATGAAATCATAAAAACATTTTCAAAATAATATTCAAAAGTTTGATAGAATTTAGTACAGAAGAGCCTACCCGCCTTTCTATGCGTGGCTTAAAACATCCAACAAATCAACATATTGTGACATGCCTTTAGAGTCACACCATGCTTAAAGTTAAAGTTTATATTTATTTGTAAGGATGACTGCAATAAGCTGTCATCCGAATGGGTTTTGAACCCAATTTCAAGACTAAATAAGAAATGTATTTTCTAGTCATTAAGTCGGTTATGAACAGTCGGTCTTAAGCACCAGTTATAACAAGACAGTTATGTTCAGTCTCTTATAGACTCGAGTTAGAGTCATATCATTTATTGTATTTATTGTATATTATATTCATTGATGTCTTAAACTAATAAAGTGTATATAAAGAGAAATAAGAGTTTATTTATATTTCAATTAATGTTTAAGTTATATATAATCCGGAGGAAGTGCTCAGTTGTTGAGAGGAACCCTTCCTCTCCACCATCAGTGAGTGACCACTATTTGGAAGAGCACTGGGAGGAGAATATAAACCGGAGACTGAACCACTCCTCCACCGAATGGATGCACTCCTTCACTCGATTCATATGTCGGGAGACTCACTACCGGAACCGGATGAGAGGGTTGGCGGAAGGACTCGCCCGGCATATGACAATATTATGTTATTGTAAGTTAGTTTCTGTTCAGTGCATGCATGCATGCTGGAAAGATGAACAGTTGACGTTCAATTAAGATGAAAGCACTAAAATGTTCGGTAAAAATAATAGTTACTTATTCCGTTTCGTGGGAGGTTTTGGTAGATGGACTTTAGAAAAAATTTGCTGGAGCGGTCATTCTCAATTAAAATAAAAAATTTACAAAACTATTTATTTGCTAATTGTTTTTTGTAAGATGTCCTAAAATTTTTATATTGTAACTATTAAGGCTAATTTTAAAAAGCAATTCTTAAACACTTTGGACGTTTTTAGGCAACCGGTTCAAATGAAGTGTTAATTTAATTGTTTTCAAAATTTCTGAAAACTTTTCGCAAAACTTATTAAAAGTATTTCCTTTTAAAACATATAATGATAACTCGATTTCAGTTATATTTCGACAATATTTCACAATTGAGTCAAACATTTGATCCAAATCTAATTGTCTGTAATAGAAATAATCGGAAAAATGAATTGAATTAATATTTCGACAATTTTTCAGAATTAATTCAAATCTCTTTCGATTAAAGAATCCATTATTTGAAAGCATTTTATTAAACAACTCTTCAGTAATGAATAGTTTGTATTGTTTTTGATGAACACATCTCTGGAACTGTTTGGACACACATTCCAATCGAAACGAGTCTTCAATTGACGACAAATACTGTAATATCTCTTCATATAATTCATCGCCGAATCTGTCCATCGATTGTCTCCGAATTGAATCACTTCTTAATTGTCTTTTGTATCCTATATTTGAAAACATTTTCACTTAAACGATAACGCAAATACAAGTGGCGCACAAACAATTCGACTGTTAAACTGCGCATGTGTGTGTGTGTGCTATTCACAACACATGTACTTGAATAAATAAAATTTTAAAACCCTGTTTTACACAAAATATATAGAAGTTGCCAAATTTAACTTTACTAGTGCAAAAACGCCCCCTCCCCCATCTTTCGACCACCCTTTTAACTAATTTTAATAACTATTTTAAAGTTTAACTCAAATAATATTTTTATATCATAACCTATGACTCATATGATATGAGTCGTAGGTTATGATATGAGAGCGTCTATTGATTTCAACTTTAAAACAGTTATTTCACAATCGGTTTGTTTACTACAAACAAATAAATAAATAAATGCGTTATATTATTAGATAGGTTATTTACAATTTACTCGAAATTGCTTGCTCATATTTAAATAATTTTTTTGCAAATATAGAATTTTGAAAAGAACTTACCATAATAGTAATTTTTAAAATTTCTTTCTTTAAACTTTGGTAGCACGACAATATTAGCTCAGAAAAATCTACCTAGGTTATAAAAAAATTTTAAATATACATTTTGTTAAAACTAATTTAAATTATTAAAATTTAATTAGATACGTGTATTTTTGTTTTTAAAAATTATGACCTGGAAAATTTTTAATCAGTTCTAAAACCTTAAAAGTGTAATTTAGTTACGCTTACAAGTTGAACATTTCTTGCTATTTTTAAACAAATAAATTATTATAATTATAATTTTAAAAATTTATTGTTACCTATAATTTTAAAAATTTAAATATTTATTACCAAGAACATATTAAAAATAAAATTGATATTTTCTTGACCGGTTATATTAATTACATCACATATTATGAATAAAATTCGGCGTTTATTAAGCATGGAGATTTTAGCTGAAATTTCACTAAAATTAGTAAAATAATTATTCAAATATATATAATTGAAACAAAAATATTTTATTGAACTGAAGCGGAAGGGGAATGCTTGCAAACAAATGCCTGCGGGTATCGACCGGTTGGCCGAATCACTCAAGTGATGGCAACGGAAGAGTCGGCGCTATCAACGAATGAGGAGCGGTTCCATCCGCGAAGAAGTGGTCACCAAATGGTAAGTATTTAGAACTAAAAATATGTATAAAATTAAACTAAAAATATAAATAAAATTAAACTAAAACTTATTTTCAAATATTTAATTAGAATTCAATTTAAACAAAATACAAAATGTGGGCAAAACTGGTGCTTCTCTCCGGTCCCTCAGCACAGATAGGAGTGAAAACCTCAACTGATTTGAGCTAATAAGGAAATGGAGGAGAAAGAGAGTGATTAGAGAGAAGACCGGCTCTTATATAGCATTTGGTGTTGGATATGGCTCTGAGTGTGCGTTGAGGAGAGAGAGAGCTCTAAATACAAAAATAACACAAAAATTTTATGTAGGGCTAAATTCAGGCGTCCAGAACCCTATAGTATAAGTTCAATGATAAAAGTTTTAAAATTTATTTTATGTTTAAACTCTATTTTTTATATATTGACTTTATGATAAATTTAGTAAAGAGGCTTTAGTAAGAATAAGACAATAAATAATGTAAAAATTATAATTAAATAAATTTAATGTTTATATTTATAACAAAAAATTATTTAATTATTGTTGTATTAAATTGATTACAATTAATTCTATTTGACAAAATGAATATTTTAAATAAAATAATTCGATCTAATAGTGATATTATGATAACAAATAATAAAATAGTTTGTAATTCGTGTATTTATTTGTGACCGCAAGACTATTCGGGTGTTAACCGGTTGACAGTCAGCGGTGCAGAAGTGGATGAGTGGAGTCAACAATCAGTTCAAACGCTTCAGATCTACGGCTTAATAAAGCAGAATTAGTTATGTCGGACCGGAAGTCATACCGTGACTAATTGCGGATCAATTGTGAGTTGATATCGGAAAATGTTGGCCAAGAAGTTGTAACTCAAACGGCAGTAAGTGGAGTTGAGTCGCACTGAATAGATGAGCCCACTGTCGGGAGTTTGCCGTAAAGTGGTTAGACATTAAGTGGTTAAGTGTTGAAATCAATGCACACAATGTTTAACATAACAAAACACTTTATTAGAAGTTGAGCACAAAAAACACTACATTTGAACAGTTTGAGAGCTCAGAGTGAAGTGAATATAAAGTGAAGTAAAAGCATACAAATCAATACATCAGTATAGGCTTTAGAGTGAGAAGAGCGGCACAATTGGAATGCAAAGAATGTGTAATTTAATAGTCATAGAGTCATAGAGTTAGAGTTATAGAGTTAGAATTAGAGTCATAGAGTTAGTCAGAGTTAGTCATAATTAAGTTAGTTTTGTATTAGAGATAGAGTTAACATTACATATAATTCAAGTAATAATCAATTAACTTAAGGATACAAAAGTAATTAGTGTTTGTGTTGAAAATCAATTAGTGATTAAACAAATCTCAATTATAATTATGATTCAAAAACTTATATAGTATCGAATTCCTTCTCACATTCAATAAGTCTTAAATCAAGAAATAAATGACTATTATTGAAAAATTAAAACTTTTCTTCTCATAATTGTTTGCGTTATTTACTTACTAAACATATTTCTATATAGTCAAAATCTAGAGTATTTGCAGAAATTTGCTCGTGCTTACTTTTATGCTTACTAAACGCCAAATCTAAATTATGAGCTATATTTAGGGTAAATATTTTTGATTAAGGTCATAATTATGACCTGGATTCATTTTATTCATTACTATAAACTTAAAAATATAATTTTAATATTTAGTTAAATAACTCTTTACACTTAGCGATAATTAATAAACTTATTGTATTTAGAACTCGAGCGCTTTCGGTCCATTAATAACCTTCATTAGGAGTTATGTGATATTAAATAATAAATATATATTAATTTAATTTAAGTTTAAATTTAAATTTGAGATAGAATTAAAAATATGTTTGTTATGCGTTCAAGTTGAACATTCTTGGTTATTTTTAAATAAACCAGATTTTATTATTATTATTTTCAGATATAATGTTAGTTATAATTTTAAAATTTTTAATATAATTTACTAGGAATATTCTAAAATATTTTAATTGTCTTGAATTTAATAAATAACAAATACTTGTACTTGCTAATCAGTAATTTACAACCAAATCAATGCAAATGTGTTCTAAATTAATAATTCTATTTTTAATTATTTACAAAGTTTTGCAAACTTAACTGGATAATATACAATCTATCCCTGGTGCAACAAAAAGTCATTGCCTATATAGGGGTTTGCCTATATCAGGGTTTAACTTTTATCCAAATCAATAATTTTTTATTATTTTAAAACATTAAAACAAATACTATATATTTTACATTTAATGCCGTCGAAGCCTCAAATTCACTAATATTTTAATTACATTTTGATTAAATCTAACCATATTATTTTTAAGAGGTTGATAAGGTCGGCCAAACCAGAGGGATATCGGGGGAAGGGTTTTTAAAAAAGCTAAAAATTCTCATATTTATGATGAAATTTGATCTAATTTAACTAAATTTATTTTAAATTTACTTAATTTAACTGGTTTTAAACCGGGTTTAATAATGAATTAAGGAAAATTTCCCAATTTTGGTAAATTAACCCTAAAAGTCAAAGAAGTATCCTTTCACTGATTAAATGCTAGAAAAAAATAAATTTAATTTATTTTTAAATTAAAAAGATTTTTGTCAGATTTCCCTTCACAATTCCTGTGTACAACTTTTAAATAACTACATTTTATTAATTTTATTTATATACTTTTAAAAATATTTATAGTGTTGATTGGTTTTTGCTTATAAACCGGTATTGAATGCATTGCACGTGCATTGATATGGCTTTATTTATATCAAGAATATGCTGATATCCGATTCGCTTATATCCGAACTTATTAACATTATAGACCCCATAAGATCCGCCAGTGCAACCAAAATCCAATTCTTATATAGAGTGTTGCTTATAAGCGGGTTGCCTATAAGAGCGGGTTGCTTATAAGCGGAGATAAATTGTAATAAAATTATAGACAATATAAATATTTAGTAATTAGTAAGTTCAATTTGATGTTTTTGCTTGATTATATGAAATAAGTTTTAAAAAGAAGTAAAATGACTATAAATGCTTAATGTTAAAAGCCTAAACTAGATTGAAACATAGTAATTTAATATATTAATATTAGGCATTGGTGTATAGTAATGTTGGACAAATTTAGTAGTGGTGTATAGTGTCGATACGATTGGTGTCGGACTGAATAATTAGTGCTCGACCTATAAGGGCCAGAATAGCGACGAAAATATATTCTCAATTAAACTTACAGACAAATCCAATCGAAGTCGGTCGAAATTTTTTGCTATTAAATAAATATAAGTTAATTTTAATGATAGGATAGCTTGTATATTTTTAATACTCAATTTAAGTTTTAAACTAATATTGAACTTAAAATAGATTTACAAACTTTGTTTTAAACTGGTGTTTATTCCACATATTTTAATTAAAACTAAAGTTTAAATTAAGATTTTGATAAAATGATTATAAGTTTTATTAAAATTTACTGATTTTAAACTTAAATAATAGTTTAATTTTATTTTATTATCAAAGTTTAAAATTATAAACTTGTGTTTTTTCATTTTTTAAACTTGAATATAGTAATCATTTCATACTTAATAAAAATTTAAAATTTAATATAATATAAAATTGGATATAAAATGTACAGGTTATCCTATTTATAGTTGTGTTATATAGCAAAAAGTTTCGACCGACTTCGATTGGATTTGTCTGAAAATTTGTTTTTCAATATGTTTTGCGAATAAATACTTAATTTTGTGTTAATTTCACGTTTTTGCGATTTTTCGAAAATATTTTTTGTAATAAATTTCTAAAATTTATATTTAATTTATAACTTATTTTTCAATTCTTCAATAATTTAATTTCAATAAATTCGAAATTTAAAAAATATATATATTATTTTTATTTTGTTTGGCTTTAATAAATAAAACTAATAAATATTTTAATTTGATTTATATAAGTTATATAATATAATGACTTCAGTTTGTGATTTATAAAACTTATTAAAAGTTTACATAATTATGATTAGCATTTTAACATTTTTAATAAGTTTTGCATATTTTTATAATCTAACTTGCTGAATATTACTTTATTTCTAATTTAAACCTAAAATTTATTTTTGTTTTTAAATTATATTTATTTATAAAAATATTAATTAAAATTTTTGTGTTATTTTTAAATTGCAGTTATTTTGTTGCAATTAATTTTAATTAACTGGATTATTTTTAAAACTATATAATATTTTATGCTCTAATTATAATCTTTTATTTTATTCAAGCTAAATACTAAAATATAATATAACTTACTCCGATTCGGACCTAAGTGTGGTGACGGTTCTGGAAAAATAAATATAGACAAATAAAAGCAAAAATCTAACTTTTAATTTTCTGAAAAAATTATTTCCGAATGGCCATTAATTACGGAGATATAATTTAAAAATTAAATTACTCTTAAAAAGATTGTACTGTATCAGTCTGTAAGCTTAACAATAAATTGTAGTCTATACACAATTTTTATTTATATTAAAATTACAGTATATGAAAAACTTATATTAATATTTATTTAATAATTATATTCTGAAAATTTACAGTTTTTATCAGTAGTATATAAACTGTAAATTTTCAGAATATAAATATTAAATATTTATTAATATAACTTTTTTAAATACTGTAACTTTAATATAAATAAAAATTATGTGTAGACTACAATTTATTGTTAAACTTACAGACTGATACAGTACAATCTTTTTAAGAGTAATTTAATTTTTAAATTATATCTCCGTAATTAATGGCCATTCGAAAATAATTTTTTCAGAAAATTAAAAGTTAGATTTTTGCTTTTATTTGTCTATATTTATTTTTCCAAAACCGTCACCACACTTAGGTCCGAATCGGAGTTAGTTATATGTTTATATAATTTAATTTAATTGTCTAATAATTATAAAATAGATTTAGCAGAAAAAAGAAAACATGCAATATCTAAAATATACAAATTAATTATACAGTATGTATTGAAAAAAGTAGATTAAATTAAATCTTAATATTAAAGACTTCTATTTGAATTAAATATCAATTATAAGCAATTTAAAAAAATTATAGCAAATATTTTAAATTAGTATAAATTACAATACATTGCTTTTATAAAATAACATATTTAGTCTACAATTTAAAAAATAATTTAATGTAAATTTTTAATTCAATTTTATATTTTAATGAAAATATTTTTTCAAAGTCAACTGGCAATTATATGAACACAAAAATTTGCCAGACGCCTAACGCGGTTGGCAGTTATATTAATACAAATTTATCCTGCAATTTATTGAAAAAATTTATGTTTATTTAAAAATTATTGAAATTTAGTTTATAAATAACAAATTGTGATAGGAAGTATATAGCATTTGTTTGTGAATTGTGCAAAATTGTTTTAATAACTTTCAATAAAATTATATTTTAGTTAATTATTGTTTTATGTTTTTATAAAGAGTGACTAAATATTTTGTTATAACAAAAATTATAAATATTAATATTTTTTTATTTAGATTAAAGTTATAAAACATCTATTTTTTTAATTATAAAAAACAATTTTATACATTAACAGTTTTATAATATTAATCGGCAAAAGAGTTGATTAAATTCAATAAATTATTAATTTAATACATTTATTTAATGAATTTATTTCAAATAATTTTATTGTTTATAATGTCTGCTTAAAAATTTTTAAATGTAAATTTAAATTTATTTGATTACAAT
>JAQFXP010004613.1:0-10403 GCA_034693685.1 Belba bartosi
AAATGTTTATATTTATAATCTTATTTAAATTTAAAATTTAATTTAATTTATTCCGGATAATTAGTTGTAACGCTTTACAACTAAATAGTGTTTAAATTGTTTAACTATTATTAGCAATAATTTTGTAATTAGTTTTTTTAAAATTTTATATTCATACTTCCATCATTACTAATTTTGTTGTACCATAATAAATGAGAATATTTATTTTTATAAATAAAGCATATTATGTAGATTATATAATGTGATTTTAATAAAACCCGTTTATTGATTAATTTCTTTAAAAAAGATTTAATTTTTCTAATTTTGTTTAAAACTTAATACAATATTTTTATAACAACTAAATTATAAATATAATTTTGGTAACAATTTTATAACTTAAAATGACATTATTTTATTGGAATCAATTCTCTATACGTTTATAATTTACGTCTATTTGAATTGAGACATCAGTTGCAGACTCTGCAGAGTCTCTATTAGTGCTAATCTTTTAGAGAAAATATTCGATTGAAATATTCGTTTAATACGTTGTGCGTCTGTAAGCACCTGTAGGCGGCTTTCATATATTGACGCAATAACAGGGTTGTACAGTACTTCTCCACTTGTTTTAATATTACCAAAACAACACGTTTTTTGAATTTTATTTCAAATATTCAATTATTTCACTTCAACTCTAGTCTTACTTTCATTCAATTAATTTAATTGCGATTTAAATATTCATTTCTTTGTTGTAATTAATAATTAATTAATTGAAATAATGAATGAATTGATTGAAGAAAAACGGGCTTTAGTTGAGAGAAAGGTTTGTCAAAAGAGGTTCAGAGAAAAAGTCGATTCGTTTGGCGTTGGAATCAACGAACGGAAGTCTCTTAAGACAAATGTGTTCTCAGGTTTCGAATTATTTCAGTTTTGATTTGATTTGTTTTGATTTGTTTTAATCATTAATTGATTTATAGGTATTTCGAAAGCGATCCGAACGACGAAGACTTTGAAAGAGTTATGTTATGACAAACTGAGCCAACGTTTGGACAAATTGGTGATCAATGAAGACATTCCATACCTAACCATAAGACCAGTTTTGGCCAAATGCTGTGCAAATCAGTTACAAACACTCGAAGCACTCAATCCAAGTCTGGTCCCAAAGACGGACGACCTTTGGTTCGAGTTATGCAAAAATGAGTTTCACTTTACGGCCAATACTGACGATCAGAACTATTACAACAATTGTGTTCCGAATAAGACTTCGGCCGAGAATTGGCAGCAATTCTATTGTCGATCAATTAGTTTCCGAAAGCGAAAACTCGATGAAATCACTGCTAGTATTCGGGATAAGAATTATTCGATTAAATCGAATCAACGTTTGATTAAAGTCTGTGAAACAGAAACTAATAAATTGATTAAATTGGAACCAATTCCGCACAAGAAGGTCATCAAAACGGCTCCACTAATGAAGAAGTGTTTGAGAATTAAAAAACAAAAATTTATGCTTTGATTCAAATTTGTTAACATTTTAGCCATAAATTAATGATATTTTGTGCCAAAGATTTTGTTTCATTTGTTTTTCTTTTTAAGTATTCGTAAAATGATTTTTTCCAAAATTAATGATTAGATAATTGTTTCATAAATTACATTACATTAGAAAATAATAAAATTATTTTTATTCAATTTAAACTTTTAATTGAAAATATTTAATCATTTGTCCAAGTTGCTATTTAAGCCAAAAGTCTAATCGAATGTTAATCGCTATTTACTACTATTTTACTCTTTATTCTAACATCTATTCTACTTAAATATTATCAGTTTTAATATACATTTAATTCATAATTATCAGCTAAATGTTATTGACTATAAGATCTCATATTAGACGTTTAGTTTAAAAAGTGACATTGATATTTATAACATGTTTCAAACAAATTCAGCATTTAATAAAAATATAATTTTGTGATAACTTAATATATATTTATTTTTATAATCTTCAAAATTATCGCTTTATTTAACAAAAATAATTCATTAAAAATATATATAATATTTATGAAAATACATAATATGAAAACTTCAAACTATTTCCAATTATTTATTAGTTTTTATGTTATTTGTTAACATAAAATACAAACACTATAACAATTTGATAAAAGATAACAAATTATTATTTACAAAACTAATATTTTAGTACCAAGTTGGTACTACCTACTATATTTAAAGCAAAATTAATTATTTTGTCAACAAAAAGCAATTTTTAGAAAAAATATTCTATATTTGCAAAAACCGATTATTATTTTTTGTTTCTTTATTTTCCTATTGTTCTGATCATTGAATAACTCTCATTAGTAAAACTTAATTAACTATTTAATAAAACTTTTAAAATATATATTCTATTTAACAAAAATATCAAACTTTGTGTAAATTATAAAATTTAATTTATAATACAAAAAATGCATGCATAATAATTAACATGATAAATTTCTAAAATGAGTTAGAAACTTTTACTATCAACTAATTTGTGTTAACATGAAATACTGTAGAAATTCGAAATAAAAAATTTAAAAATAAAGTCAATTACCGTAACTATATATTGACGATATATCGAAATTATAATTAACTATTCAGTTAAGAGTATTTAAACTATTTATATGCAGTTTTATACAAAATGTAGTGAAACTTATTAAGAATTTAATTCTATTATATTTTCATTAATCATTCTTAACATAACTTAAACTAAATTCAAAACTAATGCAGAATATTATGCGACAAATGTTGGCTCAATATATGTGTTCCGAATGACATCAACACGTATAACATGAATGGTAGTGAAGAAAGTCGTTTATATTCGACTCGTTTCTGCTCCTGATGTTCGACTCGAATCCATTTCCGACTCCGACTGACCGCCGCTTTCCAAGTGTTGATCCGATCCTGTCGTACGTTTTCGGCCATTTTGGGTCGAAAGACATCGAAATTCTTGTCGTATTTGTGTTCGCGTGAAAACGAAAAACTTCGCTCAAGTTTGCGGGTGATTGAGGACTGGGATATACGGCGACTAATGGACTGAATTATGCCATTCGTGTAATTCTTATAGGGCGCGCCATTCTTCTTCAGTCCATTCATGTGTTCGCAACTCAGAGCCTCTGACCGGCCGTTCAATGATGTCTTCTCTGTATCGGATTCTGAGAGTTCGGATTCAGTTTCGGTAAATATTTTCCAGAGCCCTAAGTGGTAACCGGCGACCATAGCAGCGCCCAATGCCGTTGTTTCTGTCATCTTCGGCCTTACTATATCACAAGCGCTCAGGTCTGCCAGCATTTGACACAAGAGGTCATTGCCACTCATCCCGCCGTCAACTTTGATGCCACTGTTGTCCTGACGCATGAGAGTCAGTATGTCATTGGTCTGAAAGGCCACGCCTTCGAGGGTTGCCCTAACTATATGGCATTTGCGGCTAAACTGCGAAATTCCGATTATAATTCCCGTGGCGTTCGCGTCCCAATACGGCGCGTATAGACCTTTAGTCATTAAATCAATTAATTAATTCAATTATCGATATAAACAAATTTCAACTAATCATATATACCCTGAAAGGCGGGCACAAAGAACACTCCGCCCGCGTTCTCGTCCTCTTTGGCAATGCTCTCGATTTCACCATAACTTTCAATCAGTTCTAGATTATCCCTAAGCCAAGTGACTGCCGCACCGGCAATAGCAACAGACCCTTCCAGTGCATAACAGGCGGGATTTGAGCCAAACTTATAGCCAACAGTAGTAATGAGTTTGTTTTTGGCCTCTTTCGACACTCCCTTTAAAGCGCCGTGAATAGGGCCCGGGCCTATGTTCTGGATTAAGAAACAACCGGTGCCATACGTCACCTTCGCCTGTCCGATGTCGAAGCACTTCTGGCCCACTAGAGCCGCACATTGGTCACCGATTATACCTAATTTTATATAAACATAAATCATACGTAAATTAATTATTTTAATTAATTCAATTAAATATTTTTGAATTAAATTTTAAGTAATTTCTTCTTAAAGGACCGAAAGCGCTCGAGTTTTGAATTCAATAAATTTCGTAATTACCTATCGCTAAGTCTAAAGAGTTATTTAACTAAATCTTTAAATTTTAAGTAATTTTGTTTTAAGATTTTGCTAGATAATTTTTTTAAAAACTTTTGAATAAACAAGAAAATACATTTTTAATTCAAAGAAAAGTTATTATTGTAATTCAACTCATGTTTAAATCAGAGATTGAGAAGGTCAGCCGATTCAGGTGGGGGGGAGATCAGGGGAGGGATTTTTCAAAAAACGCTCAAAAAATCCATATATTTATGATAAAATTGTCCTCAATTTAACTGGATTTAAACCTCATTTAAACTAAATTAAGTTAATTTAACTGAATTTAAACCGGACTTAGCACCAATTCAGGAAAAATTTCCTAATTTTAATCAAAAAACCCGAAAAATTTGAGGGTGGTACCTTTTCGCGGACCAAATGCTAGGGGGGGGGGCGGATAAATCCAAATTTTTAAAATCAGGGGAAATTCTTGGTTGATCACTTACTTCTCAATCTTTGGTTTAAATTCAAGTTTATTCAATAATTTGTTTGATTATTAATTTTAAATTATATTAGAAAATAAATTGTGAATTCAAGTCAACAAATTAAATTATTAATTTTACGAAAACATTGAGTTTTAATTCCCAAAATTTAATACTGTATATACTTAATATATAATATTAGATTATGTAATAAATTATGAGTCATATACTGTAAATGTTTATTAATTAGAAAAGCAAGTTAAAATTTTTTAATCTAAAGATGCGAAAGATATTCTAAAAATTAAAGTTAACTAATTAACTAATTAAATTGTAAAATTTTAAATAATTTTTCTTTTAAT
The DNA here is from genome assembly GCA_034693685.1 of Belba bartosi. Lineage (NCBI taxonomy): Eukaryota > Metazoa > Arthropoda > Arachnida > Sarcoptiformes > Damaeidae > Belba > Belba bartosi. The sequence continues at coordinate 4,876 of JAQFXP010004613.1, forward strand.
ATCCATTGAAAGAGTTTGTACTGTATTCAAAATAATTTCTAAATGTTATTTATTACTAAGGATGTGAAGAAGTATTATTTTTGTAGTCATGGTACCCTCCTAGACGGAAGCCCTAAAATTTTGTAGATAATTCAATGAAGAATATAGAAATATTAAATATATCAATGTCGTATATAGTAATTTTGAATATATTAATGTCAAATATTGTAATGTTGAATATAGTAATGTTGAAAATACTAATGTCAAATATTGTAATGTTGAATATAGTAATGTTGAAAATACTAATGTCAAATATTGTAATTTCAAATATAGTAAAGTCAAATATAGAATGCACGTTATAATATACGTCGATATAATATTATTATAAATACTAGAGTATTATTTTAATTAAGTCAATGATATTTTAATATTTATATATTTTTATAAATTAATATTGCTTAATCAAATAAGGAAATTTAAAAAAAATTCTAGAAATTTCCACATTTTTTATTGAAACTATCAAATTTAAGACACTATTAAAAATTTATATAAATTCTTTACAATTTAATTTAAATTGCTTGTAACATAATTTTGGAAAAAATTTCTAATTTTAAGCGAAGATGGGGTACCTTTTCGCTGAGCAAATGCTACAGGGGTAAATGTTTAGGTGACGGGGGTAAATGCCAATTTTCAAAATCTTGGAAAATTTGGCTAATCTTCTTCTTTCGGAAACCTTAATGAGGATTAAGAGAAGTAGTACGATAAAGCATAAGCAGGATAAAGTAAACGATTAACATAAAGTAAATTTTAAAGTTTTATATTTACAACTTACTAGTTTTGATTAAAATATGGTTTGTTTTTATTTGTTTTAATTAAAAAAAAATATATTTATTATAATAAGTAGAGCATTGAAAAATAGGCATTTATAAGACCCCTTTTAGGCACCTAAAAAGGCACGAAAAACCATCAAAATAGGCTCTTAAATAGGTGCTAAAAAATAATCATTATTTTTTGTTTCAATTAATATTACCGATATTAAAAGCATTAATTTGTATATAAAACATTCCAAAACATTTTAAACAAAAGTTGGGTTGTTTTCCTTGCTACCAGTAATAATATAAAATGATTTTTGACTTACTGAATTAAACCAGTACTTTTATAAAAAGAAATTATTATTTTCTAGTTTATTATAAATTCAGTTAAATAATAAAATTTATTTAAAATAAACTCAATATATTATTAATATTAAATTTTTGCTAATATTCTGTTAAACACTTTAACTGTTTTTGAAATTTACGTAATATTTATTGAATAAATATAAATTTAACACATTTTAACTACAAAACCTATTATGGTTTTATGGTTTGGGCCGAAAATGTATTTTTAAATATTATTATAAATATAATTTGATTTGGGATTTGTTTTGAAATTTTAAAATATTATATAAAAATTATACATTTAATTTGAAAATTAAAGCAAACGTATTATGTATACAATTTAATTTATTCAATAATTATTTTAAAACGTGTAATTTACAATTTAAGATTATATTAAATTAAATTTAAATAATAGAAAAAAATCTTTGTACAATATATAAAATGATAAAATTTTTAATATTAATCAAATAGTCTGTAAAAATTGAAATAGGCATTTATAGGCAAAATAAAACTTTGCTAAAATAGTCTAAACGATGTGATTCGGATGCAAACTAATTCTAGAAGTCGGCCTATGAACCGCTGCGATAGTCTCGATAGGTCAAATTCAATGCTCTAATAATAAGTTTAACAAATTTTTTTCTCCAAACTTGTTACTATTTATATATACTTATTTACTATTTATTACTATGTTTAATATAAATCCCTTTAATCATAAATTTAGAGGGGGATTAGCCAAAAATAGCCCTGATTTGAAAAATTGGTATTTATTTTTCTTAACCATTTGGTAGAAAAAATGTTTTCTCTTTAATCATTTTAGTTTTATAATTAAAATTAAGAAATTTTCCTGAAACTGATGCCAAATTCAGTTCAAATTTAATTAACATGACTAAATTTAGTTTAAATTCTGTTAAATTTGATTAAGTTGCAAAATAATATATAGGTTTTCTAAAATAAAAAAATCCCTACCTTAATTTTACCTAGGCATTTGGCCAAATTTTAGGAAAATCCCTTCCCTGAATAGGTCGACCTTTTTAATTATTAGTAATATTGTACAAATACAAAGAATGTTAAATAATTAGATTAAAGCCTAATTAAAATTATTTTTATTGTAACATTCTGCTTTGTATTCATAATTTATAGAATTTTAAACGCATTTCTTTTTTACTATAAATTAATTGATTTTCAATACCTAATTATTACAACTATTTTCAAAATATTAATATTTTGGTCATATGATGAAAAACTTTTCTTATTAATTTTAAACATTAATATAATCAAAACAAGCTTGAAAGAATAAAGTTCTGACTGCCTAGTTTATAAAGTATATTGAAAGTATTTAAAGAATATATCATAATTAAAACAGAGCATTTCATATTAAAGAACAAAAATAAGACAAACCAGTGATGGGAATGCCGTTAAGAGAACCGGTTTTGATGTCTGCGTAATAATCAGACGAAGGCTTTATTAGTGGTAAAATATTTTTGGATATTTTGAAAAAATCCAATAAATATGGATCCCATTGAAGAGTTTCAATGTCCATAAGCAATGTTCGACTGGCATTCGACACATCGGTCATGTGTTCGCCCGTCAGCTTCCATAGGAGCCAACTGTCAACTGTCCCAAACAAGAGTCGGCCCTCGACTATAGCCGCCTTAACGCCCGGAATGTTATTGATCAGCCATTTTAGCTTAAGGGCACTGAAATACGTAGATATTGGAAGACCTGTCTTTGATTTGAACCAATTTAAATCACGGCCGGGAATGTGGTCAAGGATGTGGTCAACCAGATCACTGGTTCTGTTGTCGAGCCAACAAATGCAGTTATAGTAGGGCTGTCCTGATTGGGAAAATTCAGTTCAGTTTATTGTTTATTGTTAAGTACAAATTTAGTTTTAAATGTAATAAAAAATTAAGTTTAAATTTAGTAAAAATATTATCTAAATTAAAAGTCTTTTCAAAACTTTACTCCAATAGTTCATTAGCCCTATTGTAAGCAATTATATCCTAAATACTGTATTTGCCGTTAAAAGTAGACTATAGTTTGTTATTCAAAAAATATATAGATCTTTCGGAAGTGCTTTAAAAATAAATTTTTAACTTATCACAAAAATTCTTATTCAAACTATAAATACGAAATCTTTTTATGTTTTTAAAATTTTTCTATTTTTATAATATATTTTTGTATTTTAAGTATATTTTACAACAAAATTAAATTGCTAACTTTTACCAACAAAAATATTCCACAACAAATAATAAAATAAGTATTTAACTAAGTCAATTTAATAAAATTTAAATCAATATAAGTAAAACTTGTGACAGCATTGCTGAACAATAGATAAAATCAATAGTTTTATACAAAAAAAAATAATAATAATAATAATTTTATCTGTCACAACAAAAGTATTGAAATTTATCTTGATAACTATTTTGACACTATAAATCAGCATTTACAAATTTGGTATACAGTATATTGTTTTGAGTAAATTTAATATATAGTTTTGATTGAAATAAAATAAATGTATGAAATAATTATTTATAATTACAAATTATTGATTAATATCGTTAAAATAGTAAAGCTAGAAAAGGCCAAGCAAACTAAGAAATTGTAATATTATAGATTTTTATGTTTAATGTATCAGCATTTGTCATCTATTCGACATTGTAATATTTGATTTAAACAAAGTTAAAAGCTTAAATTATATTTTTTGTCAACTCTATGATAGATTTTAAAAAAATTAATTGTATTTTGAGTAAATATATAAAATATTTCTGATTTAGTGATAAAACATACGATTTTAATAGCTATTAAATCAACAATATTTTGTCATTGATGTGTTTCATCTTTTATATAATTTATTTTTTGTTATATGAGATATATAAAAATCATAGTCAATGTCAAATTTAAAAACTTTTGACTGAATATAATCTGCCCTTAAATCTAACTCTCAATAACACTGGAAAATATCAAAAAGTTTGCAATAGTATCATATATTGTCTCTTCATTATTCATATTCGATAGACAACTAAATGGTTGAACAAATCAAATCATAAATACATTCTTATAAGTTATAACTATTGTTTAAGGCATTGTATGACAGGATGCAATAGATTAAATCAAACAAATTATGCCAAACTTTATGTTTTAATTACATATTTATTTTATTTTATTTGTTGACTTAAAACAAATTTGTCAGCTTGCAAACTTAAAAAAGGGATTTTACAAATTAAATCTTCAAAGTGAAGGTTTATTTTTGCTAATTCTACTAAAAAATTCTTCACATCACTTTAAAATTTTAATATATTTGTCAAATTTAAAAAATTAAAGTTTAAGTATATTTACAATATGTTTATAAAATATTACTTCTTGTTTTTTATTTGTATAAATATTACAAATTATAATTTTTAAAATGTAAATACTCTATCTAAATTAATAATGTATTCAGTTTTATTTTAATTTATTGCAAATGTATTTTGATATAAACTTAATTTGTTTAATAAACGATTGTAATTTTAAACTTATAAAAACTATTTAATTTTTAAATTATATAAAATTTGTATATCAAATACTCACTAGATTATTTTAATCGTATTTAATTTTAAAATTGAATTTTGTCTTAATTTTGCAATTAATCATAACTATTAAATTATGATAATAAACTATATAAACTTTTCATAATTTTATAGTTTAAATTAAAAGCACAATTAGGATAAAATTCATTTTGAAAATAATTTTTAATACTGTATAGATTTATAATTTTTTTTTATAACAATAAGAATACGTCGCGAATGAAGAATGTTTGGCCACAAATCATATCAAACATATGGTCAAACAAAATACGAACTTTGTTTTAAATTAATAATTATTTTATTTGAGCATTCTGTTTTTTAAACAAAGTTAAAAAAATTATAAATAGAAGTTAATTCAATACAAATTTAAATAAATTAACCAATTTTAGCCTAGAATTACAACCTTCCAATCACCGCAGCAATATTGCCTTGCTATAATCCGATATGTTAAAATTGAAATTATACTTTATTTCATTAAAGTTTAGTTTATAATTCAATTTTGTGATTAAAACTTTAATTAATTGTAACGATGTTTTCAGAAATTTTGGCAGTTCATAAACAGGGTTTGATAGATCAGAGTATGTAAATAAAACTGTTATCAAAATGGGAAACTCAAACCCAACCCAAAACAAAATTAAATAATTATTCTGTTTATTCTGTGTTGTCTGTTTGGTAAAATATAAGAAATTACAAAACAACAATTTCTAACTGCAATAAATACGGTAATGTCGAATATGGTAATGTCGAATATAATAATGTCGAATATGGTAATGTCGAATATATTAATGTCGAATATGATAATGTCGAATATGGTAATGTCGAATAT
>JAQFXP010004614.1:0-10402 GCA_034693685.1 Belba bartosi
CAACTGATTAAATTACTATTAAACTTTACCCTACGCTAAAACAACTAGCAATTGTATAAGTTGCTATTAAAATTTGCCAGACGGCGAAGGCGGTCGGGTATTAAATAAATTACTACTAAAGTTTTTTCTACCCTAAAAACAACTGGCAATTGTATAGGTAGCTATTTAAATTTGACAAAAAACGAAGGCAGCTGGAAATTTATATAAGTTGCTATTTATGTTTACAAAACACCAAAGGTAGCTGGCAATTGTATAGATTGTTAATAAAAATTGCAAAACGCCGAAGTTTTTTGGCAAATGTATTGTTATTAATATTTGCCAATTGCCGAAGGCGGCTGGCATTGCATAAATTACTAATAAATTTTTCTTTACGCTGAAAGCAGCTGGCAATTGTATAAGTCGCTATTTAAGTTTGACCAAAAACGTAGGCAGCTGACAATTTATATAGGTTGCTATTAATGTTTGCCAGACGCCGAAGGTAGCAGAAATTTTATATAGATTGCTATTAAAAATTGCAAAGGCGCCAAAATCGTTTGCCAAATTTATAGATTGCAATTAAATTTTGCCAGACGCCGAAGTCGGATGGCAATTGTATATATTGCTATTAAAGTTTGCCAGATACATTGTATTAATAAATGTGTGTTCTAATCAATTTAATATATACTCGAAAATGTATTAAGATCATACTGTTCAGTCTTGTTTTAAATTAATTCTTAATATTTTTAAATCTGATTTTTAAATTAAATTTATTTTATAGATTAATATTTTAAATTCAACCGCAATTCAAATATGTAGTGAATATGCAATTGTTTTAAAATATATTGAGAATAACATAAATATGAAGTAAATTAATATTTTATATTATTAACTAAATATAATTATAAATAATTTTGTTATTAGTTTTTCATTGTTTTTTGTTAAATACAATTATGGTGGAACTCAATTAAAAAATGGATCTTGGACAGGTAGTATGGAATATTTTGCCAAAAATGTAACTTGCAATTAACTTTTTATAACAAAATTAAATATATTTTTAATTATAAATTTTAAAATAATTATTTAATCTTTTAGGCAGTTGACTCAATTTTAGATGTGTTTATAACTGATCCAATTAGATATCAAATATTAAACTATCCAGCATTAATTATTAGCAAATTTTTAACTACCTTAAGCCGTTCGAGATTTGTTAACAAATCTAATGTTTTGAAATTTTTAACAACTTTTCCGATTTCTATATGGGTTTTGATTTTATTGTCATATTTGTTGCTATTATTAATAAATTGTTATAAATTTAATAATTATTTAAAAATAAAACTAGCATTTAATTATTTTAGTATTATTTTGCTAAAAGGTAATACTTATTTAATTTTAATATTTAAATAATTATTAACCTGTTTATCTAGGTTTTAAAGTGAGACACTATCACAACAAGTATTTGCTATCGATTTGGTTAATCACATCGTTTTTGTTAATCTATTTATTCAATAACGACATCACATCTCAGCTATCGGTGACTATTGAGGAGAGGTTTGAGAGCATAGACGACGTCTTTCGACTCAAATATACAGTTCTTATGATTGAAGACGACTATCAGTATTATTATCTTAAAATAGTAAGTTATTACTAAATTATATTTAAAATTAAAAAAATTAAATAATATCTATATAAAATAAAATAGATAGTTAATTAAAATTTTTGCAATAAATGTTCAAATTAATAATAATAAAATCTTAATTTTTGATTTACTACTATCAATATTTATATCTATTTACAAATATGTTATCTTAAATGTCAAATAAATTATTTATTATTTTGTAAATTTCTATTTTTTTATTACCGTATTCCGGCGCATACAATTGCAGTGCCAATATAAAATTAAACAGAACATAAGCCTTTATCTTCGGGGTATTACGGATTTCCGTTAAAAGTAAGGAATAAAACTAGTTTTATGAATGTTTCTACCATTAATATAAAACATTAAAATTTTTAAATATCTTTGCACTGCATATATTTAATAAATTATTGTTTTCTTTTATTAAAATAATCAATAGAGCAAAGTATAATCTTTAAAAATATTACAATAACATAAAGAATTTCTTATTTAAATATTAGTTTTACTCAAAAACAGTTGAAATTTTATTATTTAATTTTTGATTAATGTTATTAATAATTGTTATTATGTCAATTTAATTATTATATCTTAAATTTTGTTATTCTTAAACATTTATAATAAAGTTATTTTCAAAATAAAATTTTGTATACCTTACGCTATATGGCCATGCCGATTAAATCATAAGGGTTTTTTATATGTATGGCCAAACTCACATATAATGGCATGCAAAAATATGCGCGGAAATACAGTAAAAACTAATATTTAAAAATATATTTTAGTATTTAATTTATCTTTCAAATTTTTCAAAAATGTTTAATTATCTTTTAATAAATTAAATTTCTGTTAAAAATTAGTATTAAAATAAATTATTTTAAAAAATTTAATAACTCTATTTTATCTAATTAGTATAATTAAATTTTAATTAAAAAAAATTAACTTAAAAAATCATTAAATAAAAATAACTTTTTACAGAATAAACCCAAACTAATAGAAAAAGTTGAATTAGTAAATCACAAAAATATTTTCAATTACAAAACAATATTACGAATAATAAACAGTAAAACCGTTTTAATGACTTATGAGAACATCAATTATATAATTACAAACGTTTACAACTATTTTAGTTTAATTCAAACAAATGCTATTGATTTCACCAATTTTTATGGAATTCCTGTAAATAAATTAATGCATAAATCAAAAAAAATTATTTTTGAAAATTTGTAAGTTTTTTATAACAAGGGCATATTATTTATATATATTAATAAACAAAATATTATTTTATGATTTAATTAAATTATAGATTAAAACGATTACAATATTCGGATATTTATTCGCAAAGATTGTATAAATTTATATTTTTGACCCAACATTACCAGAGAGTCAATGAGCTTAAGAAGAATCGATATAAAAAAGACATTCATTTCAAACACAATAACAATATTAATGATAATTTTGTAATTAAATTTGAAAATATATTGTTTTGTTTTGTAATATTAATTACATGTTATTTGTTAACTATAATTTGTTTTGCAATTAAATTATTTGTATTTTAGAATTTATTTATAATTTAAATACTCCAAACATTAAAGTTTCTAAAATAAACTTGATATAACTGAGCCGTATACCGGACCATTCCCGGGCCACTTTTAATGGACGTTTGATATGTGACTTTTAAGCTAGAATAATACTATCCAATCAAGAAGTTACATTTTTAAATAAGTTATAAAGTTTAAAAATTAGATATTTTATTTTAAACAAGAATATAAATATTTTATGAAAGTTAAATAAATTTTACATGTATTAAATTTTATGTGCAAATAAAAAATAAGGTATTGCCTACATTAAATAATAAATTAACTTGTTAATTTCTAAATAGAATAAAAATTTTACTTAAAGCCAACGAAACCAAAAAATAGACCAAAATAAGAATTAAACCAAAAATGAAAATATAAACCAAAAGTAAATTAAATGCAAAATGTGATCAAGATATAGACAAAGAAATGAATTGAAATTATGCGAAAATTATAGCCAAAATGTATTGTATTTTATGTGCAAATAAAAAATGAATTTTGGCTAAAATGCAAAATAAATTAGCATGATAATTTTTATAAATAAAATAAAATATTTATTTAAATTAATAAAATCAAAAAATAGACCAAAATATAAATTGAGACAAAAGTGAAAATATAAACCAATTGTAGAAAAGTAATACAAAATTAAATGAATGGCTGAGTTTCTAATTATTTATATTCTCTTAATTGCAGTCATTCTTCGGGGATATCTCATTTCGGCCGTTTGTATCCGCGCACACATTTTTTCGGTCATTACATAAATTTTATAACCATAGGTGAGTGTCGGCACATAAACTGATTTGAAAACAGCAAGCTTTGACTATTTGCTCAATAAAATTATATATTTACTTGTTAAAATATATCTCATTTATAATTTATTTTTAACACAATATAATTTAAAATTGTTTTATGTATTTTTTATCACACCAGTGGACTTTCCCTGCTAAAACCGGGAATTTTATGTAATTCCGAGAACGTCACCTGTACCGTGAGGTATGTTAACGAGGATAGTAGTCACAGTTTAAAGAGGACACATTTAAATGTCTGTATATGTAATATGTGTTTTAACAACTTGTACACAACCAATAAACGGCTCTTGATAACTATTTCTTGGTTGTCGTGAACCCTAATGGCTGCGTCAAACTTCTAAAAGAATAATTATTACAATTCCGGGTTTAAAACCATTACTAGCTAATTAAGTTAGGTTTTACTACATTCCGACGCCTTAACCCCTGCGCAAGCCATTCTAACTTGCATTAATTTTAAAAATTAATTATATAATTATTTAATTTCAAAACTATGATTTAATTTAAGTTTAGATTGCTCTGAGAGTTTGATTGAACTTATATTTTTAAATTTCGGCTTAAGTCCAAACTAGCTAATAATGCTGACAAAATTAACATGGATTCAATGTAAAAGAGTTGTCTAATTTTAATGCTTTTTGCGGCAAAACTGAGTTTTTTGAAATAAAAAAATTGAATTTTCCAATTAATTGTGTGGTTTATTCTGTTTATCAATAATTTTTTCAATTTAGGTTGACTAGTAAAATAAATTACAGCAAGTTAAAATGCGTTTATTAAAATAATTTTTAAAATAATAAATTTTAAGAACAAAACTTTTTTTGTCGTTTAAAATAATAATATAAGAATTTATCTTTTAGAAATTTTTTTTTAAACTTAAAAATTTGTAAATATTTTTAAATATTTTAATTTTCAACCAATTTATTTAAAATATAACAAATAAGATTAAACCATTTCTGATATTTTGAGAAATAAAAGCGAAAGCATTGCTATTATCTGTAAATTATAAATAAAAATAAATAAATTTTTGTAATGTTTTAAATATCTTACTTCATAGCAACGAAAATAATTAATAGTAAACAACGTATAACACGAAAATCCAACTCTTTTTAGAGCTATTCGTTCTATCATTGACCGCAACTGTAAAATAAATAATTTAACATGTTTAATTTTTAAAAAATTTTTTAATAAACATTTTAATATTAATAGAATACTAACTTTAATTATTAATAACAAATGAATATATTTTCTTTTTATTTTTATAAAGCGAGAAACATATAAATTATTAAAAATATTATATAATTTATTTGCTTCAGAATTAACTGACGAAGCCGTGAAAATAACGAATAAAAACATAATGGTATAAATAATAAAACCATAAAAATAAAATAATTTGCTTATTAAATCCATTTGATTTGAAAAGACTAAAATTGTTAATAGAAATATAGAAACGCTTCCAATACTTAACCAAAATAATAGTAAAAGTTTTGACCAAAATGTCGTATTATATTCATTTATTTCGGAAAAAATTGAATTAATCAAATAAAAGTAATTTTTATTTATAATTAAATTTTTTCTATCATTTGCTATTAATTTAATTAATTGAAATTTAATTTTTAAATAATAACATAGCAAATAAAAATAAACTACTTGGTAAATTAATATATTGTATAAATAATAAGCAGAAATCATAAGACTAAATGCGTTAATTATACCAAAAATAATTGTTTCAATAATTGTACAATATAGAATATATGGAATAAAAACAGCGAAAAAACTAATAAATGGAATTATTTTATTATTATTAAATTTTACAAATTTTAATAAAAAATTTGTTTTTTTAATTAATTTTTTTATTTGCTCTTTATTCGAAAGTCCAGCACTTATAGGCGAACGCAAACCTGACATCATTTCAAACAATGCAAGAAATGTCGGTTTTATACCATTTCTGTAGTTATAGTAATACACTATTTGGGAACCAATGATAAAAATAAGTAAAAAATAAATAATAAAACAAATTTGATATCGAATTCTAAAATAATGTCCAAAGTCTCCGAATATTATTAATGTATACGAGTAATTATTTTTAGGTAATATAATAATAATATATTTGATTAAAAGTATAATTTGTGTAATGAATATGAGAATAGGTTTATGTATTGCAGACCTTCTCTGAACAGAACTGATGTCATCGTTGGCTCTATTCAGACACAAACCGATTCGATATAATTCAGTTGAAGCGGATTTAATAATTAGATTCTGTGGCAAACATTTGTTTGGATCAAATGATTTAATATTATTTGTCATTTTAAAAAATTAATTAAAAAATTTTATTATAATATATTATATTATGTTTTAAATTAAAAATTTTAATTTTTTGCCTGAAATAATATAACGTTTTTTAGCTTATTAAATAAATAATTTTTAAATTGTTTTTGCTATTCGATATCTAATATATCAACTTTTCATATTTTAAACAACAAAAATGTTTTATAAGTAAAAAAAATAATTACTCAATTCATAAAACATGCAATTGAATCATTATTTTATTTTTAAATATTCGTTTAAATACTTTAGATAGAAATTATTTCAAACAATATTTTATATTACTATTTTTATTCATTGATATTAATTATTAAAATTACTTTTGAATTTCAACAGTATTTAATAATTTATTTTGAAATTTTAATTATTATTTACATAGTTCATTAATTTATTAATTATTTATTTAATTATATTTTATTATTACAATTAGATTAATTTTATTTTGACAAATATAATTTTGCAATGCAATTAATTTAATGATATTTACAAGTTTATTAAACTATTTTAAAAATTAATATTAGCTTTTAAAAAAAAAATTTTTTTTATTAGATTTTTGAACAAAACGTTTTAATATTTCTATATTAGTGCAATTTTGAACAAATTTTGTTTATTTTTTAAATTGTAGCTAGATTTATTTTAATAATAAAATTAATAATCTATTTTTTGTTTTAAAATTAACAATAAACATATTATTTATGTTGATTAATTACAATAATTTATTTTAAATAACAATAATAAAGTTAGGCAACCAAAAATGTTAATTGCCTAAAATATAAAACACTATAAGAAATGTATATTGTTGTCGAAAGACGTCGTATATGCTCACAAACCTCTTTTCAATAGTCACCGATAGCTGAGCTCTAATGTCGTTATTGAATAAATAGATTAACAAAAACGATGTGATTAACCAAATCAATAGCAATAACTTGTTGTGATAGTATCTGACTCTAAAACTTAAAATAAACTAACTACAGTAACTGTAGTAAATGATTTTACCGTATTTCCTCACATATTAGGACATGTACATATTAAAAACTAAAATTGGATCTACTTTTCTGGATCCGATTCGACTTTTCTATGCTGTAGATCTGATCCGATTCGAACGTAAAATATTTCGGATCCGATCCGATCCGAAAATTTAATCCGAATTTATATATAGTATAAAAATTAATGATTTTTATTTGAAATTAAGCTTTTATATTTTAATCAATTAATTACTTAATTTATCGTTTATTTTAGTTAATTATTTAAATTAAATAATTTATAAAATTAACCTGATAATATTTGATTTTAAAATATTTTAACTTTAGACATTTTTATATATTTTATAAAATGAAAAATTAAAAAATAGTTAATTTTTGGTTGTTTCTTTGCAAAAAAGTGTATTAAACAAAATCAAGTTTATTTATAATAGGATATTTTATATATGTTTAATTTTTAAACATATTATAAATTAAACATAAAACAATTAAAATTTTATTCTGGTATTTAACTTAATATAGATTTTTTTAAATGCACAGCTAAGCAATTTATAATTTTGTTAATTATTAAGATCTAGATCAATTAGATTTTTTAAGTATTGTATTTTAATGATAATTTATTTATGTTAAAAATATAATAAAATTTTTCGGATTTTTTTTCGGATTCTCGGATCTTTGGATTTATCTCTCAGATCCGATCCGATCCGACATTTCTACAATAGAGATCCAATCCAAACATTTTTGGATCAAATCCGATCCAAATCCGATCCGATTTGGTTTTAGTCTCTAGTACATATAAGGTGAAATATACCATTTCAATAAATTTGGTTCTAAGCCTTTATGTACATGTACGTATAAGGCGAGGTAAACCCAAACTTTAATAATTAACACAAAATGTTTTAAATTTTAAGATTTTATTCAATAAACTTACAAATTATTAAAAATTTATTTTATTGACTTTTTATGATTTAATATCTTCATTGTCTTCATCATTGGTTAATCTTAAATTATCATCATTTTGTTTTAATTAATTCAAATTCTACAAATTTTTTAATTTTAAATGCAAGCTTTCATTTTTGCAATTACTAGTAAACACAAAGCCAATGAAAGACTCTAACTAATTCTTCGAAAATATTAATCCATGCAATTAAAAACCATTTAACTACAAATTTATAATTGAATTAAAATATTTTTAGAACTTATTTTAAATATAATTAATTCAAATATATTTAATTTTTTAACAAATACTGTATTTTAAGCGACTTTAATAAAAATAAAAATATTTAAGTATTAGATATGTTACTATAATCACATTTTATCTCTATCTCTATTTTCGTTTTGAATAGTTTTCAAACATTTGACATCTTTAATCTTTAAACCTTTATTTTTTACGTTTCTTATCAAAAATACTTAAATGAAAATTATTTACAAAAACTACTTTTTTCTCGTTTTATAAATACATGTACACATACCCCGGGTTATAAGTACATGTAGCTCAAACTCACCTTATATGTACATGTACTAATATGTGAAGGAATACGGTAAAAAGAAATTGTAAAAACCTTGTTAACTAACAAAATTAATTTTCAATACAATCATTAAGTTTCTTTTTAATGTTTATGTATTAAATAAAAATGTTTTACAAAACCAAATTTAAAAAAAATTATTATCTGGGCAAAGTAATGTGTATTTTATTAATTACTTTACTTAAATTTAAACATAACTTAAGCATCTAAAATATTTATATTTTAAGTATTTAACGTTGTGAAGTAATATGAATTTTTTCAAATAGTATTATTTTATTATTTGTTTTAATTTACATCAAAAACTCTATAATTTAATCAATTTTAGTACAGATTTACTCTTTTCTCTCAGTCATAATGTAGACATAAAATGTTTTACTTTAATTTATGTTATACATTTTAATTATTTTAATGTTTCCTGTTAATGTTTATGATTTTAAAAACTAAAATTCTTATCTAATGTACTGTAGAAAAAAAATTAAAATATGAATTGTATTGATATTTATTATCGTTTATTATTGTTACTATGTGTGCAATATATGTTTTATATGTTTTAAATATAACAAACAAATTTGAATTTTATAAATGTTGATACTGTAAAATTATGTTTGTCTAATGAAACATTGTCTGATTTGGTTACGTAAAATATTTATGTTTAAACTTGACTGTACACGTTTGAAAGGCTGACTTTAAAAATATGCAAATTAATCAACAACAATTTTAAAATGTGTTGATTTAGTAAAAACATTGTTTACGTAATTGTTAGACATGAAATATAATAATAACAAAATATTGTTAATTTAAAAAAAACTATTATTTATGGCAACTAGCAGCAACATAGTAAATTTTATTATTTAAATTTAAATGCATCTTGAGCGATGTTTAAAGAAAACTTGCATTTTAAATGTTCAAAATTTTGATATAATATGAATTGTTTTAAATAGTTTCAAAAAATTCTTTAATTTAATCGATTTTAGTAAAGATATTTAAATATAATATTCAATTTAGTCATATTATTGAACACTTTATTATTAGTAATCTTTGAATTAAAGTTTATTACACGTATTTTATAACTAATAAATTTATTCAATTGGTTCCTTAATATTTTTATAAATAATTTATTAAATTTAGCAAGATATATATATATATATATATTTTTGTATTTATAATATAAAATAAAAAAAGTAAAAAATAAAAAGTAAAAAATATTTATGAAGTTATATGTACTATTTTTAGAAATTTAAAAATATTTTTAAATTTTATCATTTGAATTAACTATCAGAATTCTATAAAAACAGAAAATTTTTCATGCAAAAAATAAATAAGATATATTTTGATATATGTAGATATTAGTAGTCATAGTAGGCTCCTAGACGAAATAATTAATTTATTCATTAATTTATTCATTAATCTATTCATTAATTTATTCATTAATTATTATAAATTTTTAATTAATTAATTAAATTATTTTATTTTTAATTAATCTTTATACATAATTTTGTAATTAATATTTTTACATAATTAAATATTTAATCTATAAAATATGTGATTTGAATAATTAATAAGATTTACATATTCATCAAAATCAAGA
>JAQFXP010004615.1:0-10401 GCA_034693685.1 Belba bartosi
AATCAAATTCAATTTAAATTTTCTGAAATGTAAATTTTAATCTTAAATATATTTTTCAAATTTTATTTTTAAAAGTAATTAGTAAAAACAAAACCTACCAAGTTTGACTGTATTAGTCAAAGGAGCGCCTTCTTTAGGTTTAGCCGAAACTTCCCAAACTAAGTCGTGGCCGTCTTCCCCAATCTTCGGACGCTTAAATCCATCCAATTTAGTCTTCTTTTGTCTCTTTTGCGGCTTTGAATTTGAAGTACTGGGAACAGCAGCAGGTAGTTTCGCTTCAACAACTGGAATCTGTATCTAAAAAATTTAAAAATTAATAAATATTTTATTATAATACAATTGAATAACTTACTTCACTGCAAGAATCAGAGTCTGTATCGCTCTCTTCGTCAATTTTAGCTGGGATTTCAACACTTGAAAACATTTGATTTGTTTTAGGTTTAACCATTATTACAAAAATAAAATAACTGATATTACAGTATAAAGAACAGTAAAATAACAAAAATTTGGTTTAAATGTTAAAATTATAACTTTAAACAAATGTCAGTTTCAAACTGAATTGATTTTTGCTTTAAAATTTCACTCAATATATACCAAAAATTTTCAAGGATATCCTTGAAACTGTTTAGTTTAGTAATGGAAAGTTTTTTAATGATTAATAGTTTTGTTTATTAATTTAATGCAAATATAGGGAATTTACCTGATTTAAATAATAAAAGTCTAATACAAATCAATTATAAATGTCAAAAATAGAAATAAGTAATTAATTATAAGGAAAATATTATGGAAAACATGTCAATTATTTTGATTCCAAGGAAATATTTCAAAGAAATAATTATAATAAGTAATTATAGTACAAATTTTATCATAAACAAGTCAATTATTTTTAATTCTTTAAAAGGGAATTTCCCTATTTTTACGGGATTTTAAATAATTATACGACAAATTTTATCATAAACAAATAAATTATTTTTAATTTTTTTAAAAGGTAAATTCCCTATTTTAACGGCATTTTGACAACTATTATACATTATCTCAGGCTAATATAATGAATATAGAAATAAATTTTAAAATATTTGAATAAATTGCAATAATTAAATAAATTTTATTTAAAAATTTTAAAACTATGAAATATTAAGTTTTGATTAGAAAAAATTAATATAAGGTTTTTTTTTTTTTTTTTTTTTTTTGTAATGTTATTTCAATGGTAATGTTATTTCAATGGTAATACTAATTCAATGGTAATACTAATTCAATGGTGATACTATTTCAATGGTAATATTAATTCAATGGTAATACTAATTCAATGGTAATACTAATTCAATAGATGACAGGTCTATGTGGTTATATGGTAATTTATTGATTTGTTTGCCGCTTAGCTGGACAGTGCTATGAATGAGTGCTTTTCTTATGGCAATGCTTTGTCTATAGCCGACAGGCCTATTTGTTTAAACGGTGTATTGTTGATTGGTTTGCCGCCTAGGTGGTTATTAATTTTTGCTCTAGTTTTTCTACCGGAAGTATTTTTGGGCCAGAGTGCGGCTTTTTATACTACTAACAACATTTCAAAATATATATTTCTAAATAAAATTATAGTAAAAATATTTGTTATAATTAATTAAAACTTTAAAGTTTTAATATTGAGAATAAATTTACTAACAATCACTGAACATTAACAATGTTTTGATTTCAATTTGTAAGTAAACAAAGTTAAAAGTTAAAGTATTACAGTTAGTGACCATTCGGGTCAACTAATTTGGTTTTTAAAAGCCATTAATTGATATTAACCATTTATTAACAAAGATACCACATTTTAATATTATTACATGCACCTAACAATATAAAAACATTAAATTAAAATTTATATGTAACAATAAAAATAATCAATAATAAACACAAAAATTTATATTCAAAAATAAAAAATTGCTTAAAATATATTAAATACAGCATTAAATTTTATAATGTTAGAATAAAAGTAAAAAATGTTTTAATTTATAAAAATTTATTACCGGTAATAATAAAATTAATATTTTTTATATGGTAAAATAGTTAACAATTTTAATTAATTAATATTTATAATTTAAAATTTATTTTATTTTTAATATTAAAATTTTTACATATGGAAATATTTTAAATTATATTTGCTGTATAAAAATTTACATAATTATTTCTTTATGTAATTTACAAATTTAAAAAATTTGTTTATATATGAGTTGGTTTTAATTTTACATATTAGGTGATACAAAACATTAATGACAATAGACTAGATATCAACAATTATTTTTAACATTAATTAATAAAAATGGTTGTTGGTTTTAGCATTTGGTTGATGCCATTGACCGGAAACTGTAGTATTACAGAATTAATGGTTTGGTTATCGGTTCAACTCTCTATATACTCTTTGAACAGTATTTATGTACTGTAAATGATGTGCCACCCGTAAGGCACTATGAGAATGGCTCTCTCGAGTCGTAAGGAATGTTAGTAGTTATATCAGCTGTAGAGCCTCTATCAGTCCTAAACGTATAGCCTATTCTATCAAAATTCTCGTTTTGCTCTAGAAACTTTAAATCTGTTTTTAAAAATATTTAACTTTAAAAAAGCATTAAATTTATAAAAATGAACATCGTAATTGCGTTTATTCTCACTTTTCTATCAGTGGAGTTATGCATAACTTGCACTCTATTAAACTTTCACAGCCATCCAGACCAAAGCTGAGTTCCTTAGAACCTCGAATTTCCAATATTGTATAGATAAGGATAAGGCAGTAATGCAACATATGTTAAATTAGAATTTTTGTGATGTGGAACAACGACGTTACGACCACATAAGTCAATATAATTGTAGAGAAATTAAAAACAACACAACGGAAGGAGTTTTTATGACTACAAAAAGTACGATAAATAAACTGCAAAAGCATACAATTGTTATCTTATAAAGTTATAAAAACTCTTCCCATTATCTTGTTTTTAATAGTTTCTCTACAATTTTATATAATTTTGATAACAAAAAAGTTTATATTCTGATAAAAGTAATATATTTTAAACAACTAAAAATTTGTCAATAGTTAATTAGGTGAGCAATACAAAATACCTTTTTTATCTATTAATATAATTTTATGAAATAGGGCCTTTTTGCAAATAATGTTTAAATGTGTTGACGACATGTCGTATCAATTTTTATATCTACAGTTAACCGAAGTCAATAGTATCTAAATAAATAAAAGTAGCCTTTTAAACTCTGAAACTTATAACAGCGGCGACAATAATCGATTGAGGTGGGTCAGATTTTTGTTGAAATATTGTCAAGATACTTTGATGAAAACCGAAACCTCTCGCGACTTAATATAAGAACATTGAAACTTAATTTATTAAATGTGTTCATTGGCTCTAAGGCATAGACTTTCACTTCGACTAACTTTTGTGAATATTACGAAATTTTCGATTATTTTTAAGTTTATCTCAAATTTCGAAACATTTAATGACTTCACAAAACAATTTGCATTTCATTCACTACTCAAACAGTTTTCGATTCAATGTTTTCTTAAAAATAAATTCATTTCAGTCTAAGACTAATTCCAAACATTTGTCGACTTATTGTTCGGAACCGATATATCAATTAATTGTTTGGTTTAACTCCAAATCGATTCGAGTTTAATGAATATAACGGAATCAAAATTGGAATCGATTTCAAACCAAATGAAGACTCAATTGTCTTCTATTGGTTTAGAACACTATCCGTTCAAAGTATGCGTTAATTGATTTGAATTTGTTTTGACTTTATTTCGATTAATCCAATGAATTGATTGATTGATTGAACTATAGATCGAATGGTATAACCAAATGGTTTCAACTCGACATCGACTCGAGTTCGATGACAATAGGATAGCATTTGTGGTGATTAGTACTCCAGATATGTTCGAAAAAGCATTTATTCCTTACTTAAGAAGCGGTCACTTATTTGACACAAACTCAAGCAATGATCCGATCGATGAGTGCATGAAATACCACTTAAATAGACTGAAAGAGGTATTCAATTCGATTAAGACTTGATTATCGAATTATTAAATATAATATTTAAATAACATAATTGACAGAAATTTTGCGACTTTTCGGTCGAAATAATCCATGACTTCGAGCTATTAATGCCAAACCGAAGACCCAAAGTGTTGGTCCAGACGGCAGCCCATGTTTCCGGCGCTGCTTTCTATTACAAACCAGATCTGATTGAGAGCTCCGATAGTTGTGAGCGACTATTGGGAGTCTGTATCCACCCCTCATTCGGCGGTTGGTTTGCTATTCGAGGGGTTGTTGTCTTCAAAGACTTGACAACAGATTCACTAAAACAAAGGCAACCGAAGGATGTGTTGCCGAGTGATGACCAGAAAAAGCATTTATTGATTAAATTCAATAAAGAGTGGAAGGATTGGAAGTATAGAGATATCATTCCCGTAACCAAAAGGTATAGCGATTTACAAATTAAGTACTTTTCAACCGAACCCTCACAACGATTAAGTTTTTTGAAAAATTTGATTGAAATGCAAAACTGATTGCAATTATATATCAATTCGATTCCTAAGTTTACTCAGTTTTGTGTCGTTTGAAGTAATAATCAAATTTGAAAATAATCTATAATTACTTTAAATGATTTTAATTTTAACCTTAAAAAGGGATTCATAAGAGAGAGGATCAGCCAAAAATCGGCCTCATTTTGAAAATTGGCATTTATCCCCCTCTCCCCTAGCGTTTGCTCATTTTAACAATAGAACCCCCTCTACGGTTTGTAGGCCTGAAATCTTTTTGGAATTTTAGACCAAAATTAGTTTAAATTTAGTTTAAAGTAAATTCGGTTAAATTGGGTATAATTTCTAAATATGGGTTTTTAATGTTTTAAAATAATTCCATCCCTGACTCCCCCCCCCCCCCCCTCTAAATCGGCTGACCTTATGAATCCCTAATCTTAAAGTTGGATGAAAATACTTGTTCAAGTTGTCTAGGTTGAAAGGGAATACACACGAGAATCTGTTCATTAATCTGTTTAACTCTTTTTGCTCTCATTTGTTATACAGAATATATTCTGTAATAAAATATTAGATTTGTTTTGCAAATAAAACATTAATAAAAATCTTTTCAAACAATTTATTTTATTAATTCAAACAATTTTTTATTCAAAACATAATAATTGATAAAATTTATTCAATCGATAATAGATTTGTTTTATTAACAATTGTGGTCCCAATGACTGGAAAACTCAAATTTGTATTCTAGACCTAATTGTATTCGAATTATCTATAAAAAGTGCTTTTAGTTAAGTAACAAAATGTGAAAAATAGTTAATTTAATGATTAACTAATGGATTGATTTATTCATTCATTGTATTGTATAATAATTATTACAAAAACTTATATTAATATTATTTTTCAATTCAATAGTTAATCATTAAAATAATTAATGAATGATTTGCGATAACAGAGCTCTTAGTTATACTAAATTCGACAAAAAGTTTCGAATTTTATTATATTTACTCTTTTAACTCATAATTGATTTAATGATTTGAGTTTTTTTTAAATAAAAATATTTAATACTAACATAATTTGAAAGCTTTGAGGAAATTCTGGTTTAATAAATGTATAAATAATTCTAAAGGAAAATAATGATAATGTTTAAACTCTACAACCATTTTCACAAAAATCATATATTATTCGAATAAATTCAAGTCATTCATAATTTTCTGAATCTCTTTTAGAACAGATTTAATATTAATAATTGAAATAAAGGCAATATCTCTATAATTAAACTTTAAATTATAGCATCTTTTCCTAAAGAGAGATTAATCGGTCAAAAGTGAATATGAATACAAAGCAAAACAAATTGCAAATTAAAATTCGAAACATTTAAATCAAAGCTAGTGTTTGAAATATTTTTTATATTTTAAAAACATTGCATAAAGTAGTCACAGAATACGTAGTAATTTTCAAAAATATTGCCAAAGTTTGAGATAGAAAAGTATTTTAATATTCAATTCAATTTCTCTCTAAAATGTTCCCAAATTTGTGTTTATTAAAGTGAAAGTGCACTCAATCTATGATTTTTTCTATTGTTTCCTAATAAATAAATCTAAATATAACCAAGCTTGGTAGAATTTAAAACTAATTTACACTTAATTATGAATGCATTAACTTTAAAGCAGTAATAGAATGGATTTAATCAAAACGAATGGCAAACAAACAAAGAACCTATAGTTAATAGTTAGTACAATTTTCAGAGTTTCGGCTAAGACTTTAATTTATATTTGAAAACATATTAATACTGCAATTGACTCCCGATTCACACTACGTTTGTTTAGGGCTATTAACTCTGATTTGTTTTGTTGGTAATAGGAAGACAATAATTGAGAAAATTTTATTAATTTAGTTATAAAATGGGATGGCCACAAATAGGAGAATAATATATTTGGTAACAAATTTAAAAACAATTATTAAAAAAAAGTTTATTTCGAATATCTATATAATGGATATATCAATTTGATGAATGTGCTGACCCAGGGCTAAGTTATTAGGATTTAGATTGTGTTCAAAGAATAATAACAGAATTGAATGAATTGGAATATTTTTATGTGCTTTTAACTGAAAATTTATTTTGCCATTTTCTGGAACATCTAGTTTTTCTTACAAAATATTTATTTAATCGAAATTCTTATTGAAATCTAGAGTTTTAAAAAGCAAACTAAAAAATGTATTAATTTTAGATAATCGAACTAAAATTGTTACAAATTTATTGAAATTATGACATGTTCTTCGAAAATGCTTTTAATATGATAACCGATCAATACTGGGTTGTCATCAATACTGTATACATGTATGTAAAGTTAGTTCAAATGCAAATCATTCAAAATGTATTTAAGCAAATTTCAGATTGTTTTCAAATTAATTGAACTATAATTGTTGGAAAACTATTTTCAAAACGCTTTTTGAATTAAATAATGAATAACATGAACCAAACGAATG
This sequence comes from Belba bartosi, assembly GCA_034693685.1. Taxonomy (NCBI): domain Eukaryota; kingdom Metazoa; phylum Arthropoda; class Arachnida; order Sarcoptiformes; family Damaeidae; genus Belba; species Belba bartosi. The sequence goes on from JAQFXP010004615.1 coordinate 7,007, forward strand.
AATTTTGTTAGAATAGCAGTTCATTTATAAATTGAAAAACATTAGTCAATCGTTTTGTACAATATTCTCAATCAGATAAATTCGAATTGATTTTTCAGTTAATTAAAGATAATTTAGTCAATACTAACAAATAATAACTTGTTTGCAACAAAAATTAAAACAAACCATAAATCAGTAATTTATGGATTCAATTGAAACGTTTCCTCATTTAATAATCATTTATTAGAGAAGATATGAATTGACCTAAACTTTAGATTTAAGGCAAAAGAGGCATAACTTTATATATTACAAGGATTAGAACCTTTCGACACCTAATGAGAGACTTGATTACAATAATTGATTAGCTCTCAAGTGGTCAAAACAATGAGTTTAACGGTTCCGCTGACTTTTTTCAATACTTCTACCGCTTCTTCATGTGTTAGGCCTTCGAGTTGTGTGTCATTGACGGACACGAGTAGATCTCCACTCTGTAAAGAGCCCTCTTTGGCGACCGCGCCTCCAAACACATTCTTCACATATATAGGTAGGTCCCCGTGCGGACTCCCATAACCGCCTACTATACTGAAGCCTAAACCGTCTGATCCGCGCTCGACCACTATTTCTTTTTGTTGCAAAGGCCTGCAATCAGTGCAATCAGTGTTTAGACTATCTCTTCAACTAATTACTCGATATTTATATTTCTATAATGTATTTACAATTCAATTCTACAAATGTCTGTCATTTCAAATATTAAATTTCAAAATATTATATAAAAAGTTATATTTTTAAAATGAACCAAGATTAATAATCCTTATATTCAAACCTCAATTATTATCGTCTTTTGCAGCAAAAAAGTTAAATAAAATTTTAAATTTATTAAAAGTTTATTATTAGTTAAAGATATGGATCATTAATCGAAACTTACTCATCGGTTGACATTTCATCAGACTTAGAGGTCGAGAGGTTTTCTGAGTTGCTATGTCTGGAGCCGGCCTTCAGTCGACCGATTTTTAAATTGATTTTACCGGTCGTTGTCTGAATGGAAATGAAGTAATTAATTGAAAAGTAATCAAAAAACCAAAAAACGGTTTACTTTGAGAATAGCGGCCGCGTATTCCTGAGTGGCATTCCTCAGGTCCTGCCCATTAACTTCGAGAATCTGGTCGCCGACCATAAGCCGTGAGTCAGACTCAGCGATGCCTCCCTTCACCACTTCTGATATGAACACTCCGGAGCCATTCTTTTTGCCGACAATACTTAATCCGAGACCTTTTCCCGACTTCTTATGCAATTCAATGTCAATTATATCATTGATGTCCTCTTCATGAGTCTCTCCATTATCTCTAAAAACAGTTAATTTGATAACAGGAGGGGTTTGTCGAAGAGCACCAATAGCTCTCTCATGGGGTGCGTCTCGAAGGTCTTCGCCATTGACTTCTAGTATTTGATCGCCAGGTCTTAAGCGACCATCAGTTGCGGCCGCGCCGTCCGGATAGACCTCATGAATGATGACTGCGTTCTAGGATTGCAAACAAAAATTAATGTCATTTCGAATATTTCGATATAAATTTCGATACAAACCAGAGGTGTATCGGAACCACCAACTATGCTCAGCCCTAATCCCAGTTTTTCCTTCACGATCTCAATTGTTGTTTCTTTTCCGCCTCTTATTTCACAAGTTTTCAGGTCACTTGATGGGCCGGTATGTCGGGTCTGACGAGTCGGGTGCGGATCTATCGACTCTTTTGGATGAGTGGCGAAAAAAGAAGAAGTGGTCGAAGAGGTTATTCCCGAATCCAAGTTTGATACTAATTGTGTTTTATGTGCTAAAGGTGTGGGAAGTGTTGCTATTGTTTTTTGATTGGCTCGGGATAGGGAGCCGTTGGTCGCACTCGATGTCCGAATCGGGTCGTGCATTGACATGTGCACCTGTGGTTTGGGGGGTGTGGGTGGAGGCGCACTGAGTTGTGCACTCGCATCTGCAACGAAAACTATGCATTCAGTCATTGTTTAGCTTAATTACAGTGAAATGCAATCGATTCGTATATTAATTTAAACTAAATTAACTAAAATTAAATATTTATTTGATTTATTCAAAGCTTTAAATAGTATAGACTTTGTTGACTGAATGAGAATTTGAATAGAAATTTGTTTGAATGAGAGATGCATTAGAAATAACTTATTATTCGATACTAACTTATTTTGAATTTTAATAATATTTACTATATTTCGCATTAAAATCCCATTTATTAATGTCATTCATGTATTTATTGTCGATATTATCATTAAAGAGGATTTTCGTGGTTTCGGTCTATAGGTCATTGCGAACAGATTTTGAACACATCTTCGAATCATTAATAAGTAATGTTTTGACTGTATATTAATAAATACAAAAACACTGACGAGTGAGTTGTGACTTAAGAGCTCTATATTAAAGTAAAGGCTCATTAAGAACACTATTAGTATTTAAGACATTGACTAACATTAGTGAAAGACATATCAACACTACTGTAGGTCTTTGGTCTTTGCATGGATTGTGCGAAACGAACCAAAACATTTAAAAAACTGAATTCAGATCAACAGAACATAAGAAAATCATAAAAATAAGAAACAATTTCTAAATATCTAGAATAGCAATCAATCAAAAGGAGAGATAATTGAAAGCAAAATACAGTATAAGATATAAAGAGATTACTTACGACTGGATTCCTTATTAAGCTGAGGAGAAGAGAGGTTTTCAGTGGATTCTGTCTCCAAAATCATTTGCTGAAGACTTGTTTTGGTCGGCTTTGCGATCACAAGCGTTAGTAATCCGTCCGCACTCTTCAGAGCTGAGGCCGCCTTTAATCCATACAAAGGATTAGAATATATTGAAACTAAACCAGAATTTAGAGAATTGCGTATTCAAGCGATGCCTACCGTTTCATAGTCCGCTCCAATCAAATCCATTAAATTGACGCATAATATCATATCCCCGACACTAAGTCCGGCCAACTCTGCGGGACTGCCCTCTTGTATGTCGGAAACGAATACTCCCCGGCCCAGTTCCGAGTGCTTGCCTTCGATTATCATAATTCCTAATCCATGAGTACTCTAATGAATCGAAAAAAAGAATTACATAAAGTGGTAGCGATTGAGAGAAGGAATGCCTACTTTTCTCACAGTAATAGTTCGAACGCCTTTGTATTTGGAGTACTTTTCTTCAATGATCTCATCTTCCAAGTGGACGGGAAACTGGGTGAGAGGCTTAACCGCCATCTCCGTCAAGGCACCGTCTCTTCTGCACAAACCATACAAAACCATTCAATCAATTAATCAATCAATCAATCAATCAATCAGTCAGTCAGTCAGTCAGTCATCTAATTGAGTCAATGCCAAACCTGAGAACTATTATTTTAAATATCGGTCCACTCAGG
>JAQFXP010004616.1:0-10399 GCA_034693685.1 Belba bartosi
CCAACAATCAAATGTCAGCAATCAAATGTCAGCAATCAAAACCAGCAGTCAGATGCCAACAATCAAATGTCAGCAATTAAAACTAGAAATCAGATGCCAACCATTAAATGTCAGCAATCAAAACCAGCAGTCAGGTGCAGATCAAATTTATATATACATTTTTCTCTGAAAATGTATTAAACATCATTTTCCTTAACAAAAAAATTGTTTATATAAATATTTTTTTTAATTATTAATTTTGATTTAATATATGTGTGTATTATTGAAAAAATAATTAAAATATCTTATTTAGTTTGTTTGCAAATTAAGTTTAAAATTCATAAACTGTAAGAAGATATTGAATTTTTAAATGCGAAATTTTTTTTAAATATTAAAGTTAGAAGAATAATTTTTACATATTTTTCTATTATATTATATGCTTTTATCATTATTAAAATTATTTTTAAAAATAAGCAACTTTATCAATGTACAGACAACGCCTTTAACATTTTAACAAGACATTAAAACTGGTAATTTTTATAAGTTAACTAACTTAATTGACAAAATTGACTCATTTATCTTATAATTATGTGGTGTGCCTTCCGGGGAAGTGTTCGGTAAGAGGTGTGTTCACCGGACGTTGGCTTCTCTGGGAGACACACTCACGGGTTGTACGCGTTGTGTGTGTGTTGTGTTAGGTTTCCATACCTGGCCTCCCTGGGCGGTTTGTATAATTGGTAGAGTCCGATCGACACTCGGACTCCGGTGCTTCAGGACTGGAGTCAAAATCACTTCAATTAATTGATGATTACGAAGCACTTCAAACCGGAAGTCTGCGTACACTCGACTTCCGTTTTGTTTTAGATTTACTTTATTTCAGTTCTCATTTCTCTTAATATATTTTAATTATTTACTTATTTATTTAAATCATATCAGACATTGACTTTAATTAAAAACTATTTATTTGTTTATTTAAATTTACGTTTAATAATAATTACATTTTAATTATAATATGTTTTACTCAGAAGGAGATGACTCTCTATCTGAGGAGACTTTACTCTTGCAACGCTAAACTACGACTAATAATTATTTTACATTTTGTTTGACTTATCTCTTTCGAGATAAGTCATAAAAGTAGTTGAGTTTAAGTTTACATTTGTTAGTTATAATTTTGATATTGTATTAGAGATAAAGTGTATAAAAAGTTCATATTATTAATTGTTTTGAATAGTGTCAACTTGTGTACACCACATCACCGCACAGCTAAGCTGAGACTAGAATTTTGAAATAAATTTGAAAAATTTTTAGTTGAAAGCTGATAAAATAAAATAATTATTGTTTACAAATGAAAATATTAGCTAAAATAGAAATGTTTGTCTTGTTTACAATTATAACGTATTTTTAAGTAATTATTACAACAAAATCTTTTATATTTCAAATAATTGTCTAATAATTCTGTTTTTACTAAATAATTATAGAAAAATACTTAAATAAAATAAATATAGATTAATAATAATTATAATTAATTGAAAATCTTAATGAATTTATAATAAATTTTTCAGATATTAAGCAAAATAAGTAGAAATAAAAATAATTTCAAATAAATTTCAATAAATTTTCAAAGGTCTTAACTTTAAATCGAGTTTTCAAACAAAAACTTAGAAAAACTTTTGATTCAAATGCATTGTTAATCCAATTATCTCTTTTGAGACCAAAATATTGCAAAAACTCGTTTTGTTTCACAAAACTACTGATATTATCGTTGTTTTCGTTAGAAAACACTTTTTCTAACCTTTCGGTTTCGACTTTTGTTTTTGCTTTCGAAGGCCTGGATTCGAATCTTAAGACCTCTTTCGGCTTTGATTCCGATTTTGAATCCAAAAGTGGTTTTTGTGTTCTTTTGCGTTTAAAGTCAAGTATAGGTCCGGCGGTTCGCAAAAACGCTTCTGAACTACTAGACCTTTTTCTCCAGTTTTTGCCAAGAGTTTTGTTCTTATGTTTTTCTTCTGGAACTGATTCGATGTTCTCTTTGTTTGATAATTGTTTGTCATTCGAGTTGTCGACTAAAGTCGAGATATAAGAGTCGTTAGACTCCGTATCGGATTTAGTCAATGGCTTCAAAACTTGTAATAAAATTCTATTAAATTTTTGTGTATTTATAAATTCAAACATGAATTAGTTTTAATTAATTACCGATTTGTATTTATAATTAAGTAAATTATGTTATAAATTAAACTAATTTATAAATAAAACTATTAATTATTACAAAACTATTTGAATATCAAAACAATAGGATTTGAGTGCATTATAGATATAACGGATTTGTTTTGCAATAATCTGTACTAAACGTTAGTTAACGACTAAATACTTCACACGTGTCTAGACTCTTTGCTCTCCATATGGCCTAAATCCATTTCGCCAATATGCATTTGGTCTAAAATTTATATGCAAATGGTCTAAATCCTTTTCGCCAAAAAATATATGCATTTCGCCTAAATATCTCAAAGTTAATCCAAACATACTTTATACTGTACTATGAAATCAAATTCTTTTGATAAGATTAGTATCAAGAAGATGATCAGAAAACTTATAATAAAATTTTTATTCAGTTTGAAACAACACATTCATTTGATTTAGTTTAACGGAAATCTTATAACTCAGTTGCGTAATAGTAATAATGTAATTCGAAAAAAGAGGATATATAGAATAAATAATAAAAGTTTTCTAATTTGCGCGACACTTATCATAATTTTGGAAATTCAATTGAGTTTCTCGATGGAGTTTGACATTTAATTACACCAACTGAATAAACTTAGATTATATTAATTTATATTTTGAAATAATGTAATATTAAATTATATTACCGGTAATAATTTAATAAAAACTTTTTAGTATTTTTAATTAAAGTTGATGTATTAATATATTGGTGTATAAATTACGCTTTTAAAATTTGTTTGGCCAAATGCATTAAAATCGGCTTTTGGCAAAATGCATATTGGCGAAAAGGATTTGGCGATTCGCATTTTGGCGAAATGGATTTAGGCGATATGGAGGGTATTCGTCTAGACTGACACATAACTACAGTAAAGATTATTAATAAACAATTAATTAATTTTAAATGTTTTTGAATGTAATTTAGAGTAAATCTTTAATTGTTTTTGTTTTATATGTATTGTGTAAATGTTTAAATTGTTTTTAAATGTTTGTAAAGTTTTAGAAAAATTTTTAAATTTAGATATAATTTAGATATAAATTAATTAGGCTTACCAGTAAGTTAATGCCGTAAATGTATTGTTTGTCTATTGGTTATGATATGAAATCATGTGTTCAAAGTGTTGATCAATTAGAAAGTGAAAAATATTTGCGTAAAGTTTTCGTATTTATAGATCAACGGAATATAGGATCAGTTTTGAGAAATAGTTTTATAAGTATTTAAGTATTGTATTGAATGGAAAATTTTGAATTATTTCTAACTATAAGTAAATTATTAAATATTAAATTGAATTTTCTTTTTATTTGTATATCCGCTATAGACTTAGGAGAAATTTATTTCGTTTTAAGTTTCTTGGAAAACATTTTCGAAATAACTATTAGATTTTATTTTAGTTATGCATAACATTTGTATTTTGTATTTAAAAATTCGAATGCATTTGTAATGCAATTAATTTTGAATTTATTATTTATGAGATTTAACTATTTTTGAAAATTTTTAATTAAACTGTTCTAAATCAAATTCCTCCATGGTAGGATTAGGTGATTTAAATTTTGTTTTATTAGATAGCACTACAACAGACACTAGTCCCGGGCCCTGGGATTTTGCATCAGCAGTACTACGTAATGAACAAAATTGAGTTATATTTTAAACTAAATATATATTTTTGAAAGTTTTTCAAACAATACTTAAATTCTTTAAACTTTTTAGTAATTTTAAACTATTGTAAATATGAGTTAAATTGTTTTAATGTATTAAATGTTGTATTTATGTATGTATTTGTGTTTATTGTATTGTAAACTAATGTAAAATAAAATTATTTTTAAATAAATTTAGTTCTCATCAGAACTCATGTCAAAGACATAGTCCTGAAAACGTTTAGGAACTCTTCGTTCCCTTCTTGGGTACCGCCTTTTGGTACCTGAGTTATTAGCACTCATAGAGTTGGGTTTATTAATTCGTTTGTCAAAAAATTCTTTGAAATATCCTTCTGTAGAGTCGTTGTATGAGTTGTCAGTCGAAGTGTTTAAAGTTTTCTCAGAACTCAAATCACTTTTGAGTTCTGTCTCACTATTGAAGTGGTTATTATCACAATTCTTGTTCTGCGGTTCTAAATCATTACTTATTTCAAAATTATTATTGAATTAAAATTCACTTTTAATTTCTGTGTCACTGTTTAAGTGGTAATTATTGTCTGATTTATTGTCACTTTCGATGCAATAGTTGTTGTCTTCGGTGAAGTCATCAAAAGTAATCAAATTTTGTTCAAAGTTTGGTTGTAGTTCTTGTGATTGGTTTAGAGGCAACTCATAAACCTTAATTGTAACGCTGTCTTCAGATTCTAGACTTTTTTGTCGTTTGTCTTCAGCTATCAATTTAGTCCATTTTCGGTATTTGTTGCTATGATCTGTACTTGTTTGTTTTTTTCGTTTGCGATATAATATTAGATTTTTATTGTCTTTTGTGACGTTATCTTCTGAAAACTCATTAATCAGTTCTGTTTCTGATTTATTGTTAATATTATTCGAATAGTTTTCTGTAATTTCTTCGTTTAAATTACTATTAATCAGAAATATTTCTTCAATGTATCGATCGATAGAATTGTTGATTGAATTATCAATGGTATCGGTGTTAATGTCGATGTTATCGAATTGTATCAAACTATTGACACTATTGTCGTTAAATATTTGTTGAGAATTATGACATATTTTGTTATTTGTATCGACTGTGTCATAATTTTTAGCAAAAGTTTGATTTGATTGTTTATTAATCAATTGTGTATTAGAGTTCGCTTTGATTGTAGTAAACTCAAAATAAACATCAGTTCGTTTTATTGATTTAAATAACTTCGAAATGAAATCATATACTCTCACAGTTTGAGACATCATGTTCAGCTTTCCAGTAGGAAAGAGATTAATATGAGAGCTTTGTATGGAACTATCTCAAGGTTACTTCGTTCTGTATGGAACTTTATTGCCAAAGCAATGCTATGTGTGTAACGCCTTTCACTGATTATTTTCTCATTTCGTGAAAACAATTTGTTTGTTTAAATTGCTTTTTAATTAAAATTTAATCAAGTTATAAATAAAATAATAACTAATTTATAAATACAATAATAATTATTGTGAAAGTAATATAAATATATAAATAATTAATTTAAAAAATATTCAAACAATTTTACATTAAAGTGCAATGTAGTAAACAAAGCAGTCGCCTGGACCATTTTCCAAAAATTGTTAATTAGCTGTTGAATTTAAAATTAATGCTTCCATATATTTAAAATGTACATTCAATAATGATTAAGTGAAACATTGCAGGCGTGCATTATAACATAATAAATATATAGAAAAACAAAGTTGTAATTTTATATTTTTTAAAAGTAGTTCTTATAATATAATAATTGCAGTTTTTTATTTGCTATTTTATATTTTGAAAAATATATTTATTTAAATGGTATTAAATTTTTACTGTTAAAAATGTAGTTTTTAAAAAAATAATTAAATCTAATTTTGATATAAATTTAAATATTATTATTTAAGCATTAAAAATGTTTTGTTTTAATGAAATATTATTTGCTAAAAAATAATTTGATAATTTATTTTAATTAATATAGTATACTCTAATGTGCATTATGTTTTTAATTAAATATTTTTTTATATATAAATATTTTAATTATTTTAAAAGTTTTTGTAAATTAACAAAATAATTTGTTTAAAATTATTTTCAAATTACAATAAATAATTACAATGCTCACTAATACATTGACAAATAGTTAATTATTTTAATTAAAAATTATTTTAATTAAACATAATTTTGATATATTAATACAATTTTAAATTAATAAACTGTAATTTTTTTAAATTTAAAAATATATAATTAATATAAGTTTTTAAATGTACATTTATTAAAATATCAAACATATTTAATTATTATATATTTTTAATTTACAAATTTTTAAAATAATAAGTTTTATATTTATATATAATTATTTGCAATTGCAATTAATTTAATTAGCAAATTAAGTTAAGATTATAAATTTTAAATTTATTTAATGTATTTCTGTTTATATTAATTACAATTTAATAAATTAATTTTTTTTAAATAATATTAAATAAATTAAATATTTTTCACTTAAAAATAATATAATTTAAACATTTTAATTTTAAAAATTTTAAATTGAATAACTAATTATGTCAATTGTTAAATAAATAAAATGTATGTCGTTGTTAAAGTATAAAATATTATGTCATTATTAAAATATAAAATATTGTGTCATTATTAAATAATAATATGTATATTTAGATTAAATACAAATTTTAATATTTTAAATGATTATATTTATAATTAGTAAAAATTAGTTTATTTATAAATAACATATATAAAAAATATATTTGTGCTCTAACACATTAAAAAATTTTATAATTTTTAAAATTTAATAACCATATTTAGTTAAAGTTTGAAAAATAAAAAACAAATTTAAATTGTATAAAAATTATTATCTCTAGAATTGCTATAATAAAATTTAAAAATTATTTATTAATTTTAACATAAAATGTAATAAACTTGTTAAAAAAATTATTTTTAAAACTACTTTTTGTTAACCATTTTAAAACAATATTTAATTTTCAAATTTTTTTAGCAACTTAACAATTAATGATTTATATATATTTTAAATGTTTTTATTTGATTATAACAAACTTAATAAAAATTTATTTTAATTTATAAAAATTTTAATAAATTTTTGTAAAATTAAATATTGTGTACATTTAATAGTGTTTATAATTTGTTATTTTAAAATTTTGATTTAGCCATTTTATTTTTTATTTTTAATCCAAAAATTATATTTTAGATATTGTAAGTTACTTAGTTAGGATTTAAATTTAAAAATGATACAAGTAGAACTTTTATAATATTTTATGGCGTTTAATTGATAATATGTGAGTTAACAAAATTGTCTAATTAGTTATTTTATTAAAATGTTAAAAAATTAACAGCAAAATAATACATTATTACTTTTCCCCAAAACTTATACATTATTTTATTATCAATTTAATATGTAAAATGCATGTCTGCAATCTTTTAATTGTTTAGTATTAGATTTACACTCTTCATTTTAAGTTTTAAATTGCAAAAAAACAGCTAATTAACAAGTAATAAAAGGATGGCACATAACCGTATATTGAGATGGTCCGGGCGGCAGTTATTTTAACTACATTGCTATTAAGCATATATAGAGTATATGAAACTGTCTATAATAAGGGAAGTTGAAAACACAGAGCTCATTTTTGACTCTCACGTTAATCTCACGGTCTCGTGAAACCTGATCATATCTATACAAATGCATGCGTTAGTCATAAAAATAGATCCCAAAATCGCAGGACAAGAGCTCTTCTCTAGCACTTGTGTAAGTGATTTTCGGTGCACACCATTCGACACATATTCTAAGTCGAATGAACCAAAAGAGTTTTTTATTTCACCGAATGCTGATTGTATCATAAGATCTGTTGGAAATGTTCTTATGTTTGAGTGTTTTTGCACTTCTAATGACACAGCGTTAAACTGAGCACCTGTGTCAAGCATTGCGTCATAGTTTTTACCATTTATTGAGATAGTAATGAATGGTCTGACGCCCATGAAGTGGTTTGAGAGACTGTGGTCTACGGCTGCACTCCCGCTCTCGGAGGAGTAACCTCCACGTTTAAATCTTCAATAGTATTGAGATTTGATTCAAAAACTTGTTTTGTTTGTGTGTTTTGTGCCGGAGAGTGTGATTGACTTCTTTGTGGTCTGTATTCGTTCTTCTTATTCGCGACAAATGTCTGATTTTGATGTTTATATTGTTCAGACCTTTCGTATGTCTGTCTTTGTTGTCGATTAGGGTTAGAATACTTGTAATTATTGTTATTAGAATTGTTGTTATAATTCGGCACAAAAGGTGAAGTTTTAGATCGAAGTAGAAATCGATACACAATTTGTTTTGCTTCATATAATGGAAGGTAACCCAAATGGCAATCTTTTTCGAAGTGTCCTATTTGTCGACAATGTCTATACTTAGTCATTCAGCCCCACATTCAGCCTCTAATTCAGCCTCTAAACAGCTCCATACTTAGTATTTTAGCCATACACTTATTCATTCAGCCCCACATTCAGCCTTTAATACAGCCTCTAAGCAGCTCCATACTTAACCGTTTAGCCATATACTTAGCCATTCAGCCCTTAATTCAGCCTTTCAGCCCTACAATTAGCCCTATATTCAGCTTCTAAGAAGCTCCATACTTAGTCTTTTAACCGTACACTTAGTTATTCAGCCCCAAATTTAGCCTTTCAGCCGCATATTCACTCATTACTTAGTCATTTAGCTATATATCTTGTAATTTTTATACGACATTATAAAGCACAATTATAAATATAAAATAGTTTTTTTAAAAACAATTCACTAAAAACAAAATTTATTTCAAATAATTTTATTATTGAATATATAACGAGTATTCAAATATACAAATAGATTAGTATTGATTTAATATTTAAACTGTTGACTGGCCGACAATATGCCAATTTTGTACATTATATTTGGATTATCAGAAGACTGTTAAGATCTAGAACAAACAATCTAGAAGTACGTTTAGAAGTACAGATCTAGAAGATCTTGTGTTATGTGTTGTTCTTCCAGAATAATAATTGTAATACTTGTATTGTTTTGAAAAAGAGTAATCAAGTTAGAGTCTTGTACAGTCGATAAATAAACTAAATATTAAACACAATCAAACAAACAATTTTTAATACATTTTCAGAGATCTGCATGATTAAAGGCAAACAATCAAATGCACGGGAATAAAAATATTAATAAGAAAAACTAAATAAAATAAATTAAATAGAAATTTACTAATAAAATATTTGCCTAAATAAAAGTAATTCTAATTTTTATATATTTGTAAAAGATTGTATAAATTGCTATTAAAAATTGTCAAACGCCGAAGGCGGCTGGCAATTTCATATATTCTATTAAATTTTGTTAGATGCCGAAGGAGTCTGGCATTTATATGATTTGCTAATAAAAATTGTCAGGCGCCGAAGGCAGCTGATAATTTAATATATTTTATTAAATTTTGCCAGACGCCAAAGGCGGCTGGCATTTATATGATTTGCTATAAAAATTGCCAGGCGCCGAAGGCGGCTGACAATTTTATATATTTTATTAAAGTTTACCAGATGACAAAGACGCTTGGCAATTTTATATATTGCTATAAAAGTTTGACAAAAATTTTCTCAATCTTATGTACAATGCTAAAAGACAAAAGATAATAAATTTTGTTTGATTTAATTTATTTATAATAAAATTATTAAAATTGCATTTAATTTATATTAACTGTTAATATTTGCAAAAAAATTAAATTTAAATTAACTATAATTTTATGTTTTAATAAATAATGATTTAATATTCGACTGGTATAAAAATGTTATAATTATTTAATTTAGAGTGAAGTTTTAAAACGTCTGTTCTGATCTAGTTATTAAAATTATATAAATTGTTTTGCTAAAATGTATTAAGTTCATACTGTTCAGTCTTGTTTAAAATATTGATTTGCTGAGTCATAGTGATTATCATAAACTTAGCTTTTGAAAGAAAGTAAGAATTATTCGACAACTTTACTGTTATTATAATAATACAAAACACCCTTGTTTATATCAGATTTTACATATTGTTTCTTGTTATAATCTGAATTTCAACTGTTTTTCAATTGTTACTTAACCAAGTACACATCCGTAGCGTAATTGTTGAATAGATAGAACAATATAGTAAACAATTGAATCAAAATTAGTTTAAACAAACTGTAAGAATAAGCTTTGCTTAACTGATTGCAAATAAACTAGTTGATAATTGCTAAATAATTAAACAAGTTTCAATATCACAAAGTCGAATTTAATTAAATTTAAGATGGCTATTGTTTCAAAATATAGTTTATGTAATTAAGATTAATGTTATTTAAAATGTAACTAAAAATGTGATTTAATTGAATAAACAGTGATAAAATGATAGATTTGATTTATTTTAAAATTTTACAAATTGTATTCAAATATTTTAATGAGAACGCTTGCACTTAGAGGGGGAGGAAAGTCAAGCAAAAAAAAAAACAAAAGCTAACAATTTGGAGGAAGGATATAAAATACAAATGCTATTTAATAAATGTTTTAAATTTTTAACTTTTG
>JAQFXP010004617.1:0-10398 GCA_034693685.1 Belba bartosi
GTTTTTGTATGCATAGCAAATGGTATAAAGTGTCAATTAACTTTTTTGAACTATGAGATGCATTCGGCTCTGTATATAACTAATAGAAAAATTTTATTATTTAATTGAATTATCTAAATTGAATTAATTTTATAGAAATTAAATATTATTTAGCATTTTTTAACAATAATTTACAATTTTTCTATTAAAATTAAAAAAATACTGATTAAAATTTTAAAAACCAAAAATGGTTTGACTAATTGACTCTTTGCGACACCTGGTTTAGTAATTGCTTTTAAGAAGTTTTAAATATAAATATAAAAATTTTTGTTTTTAAATTTCAAATTAAAGTTTAAGTTTAAAAATTGTATAAAAATGAATTTTTTATAATGTTTTTGTCTGTCCGTGAGATAACGTAATGAATTGGTTTGAATCCAAATTCTGTTCCTTTAGAGCATTCCTCAGAACTTTCGGCGGATCTAAATAGTACTAAAAGTTATACAAAAAGTATTAATTAGTTTTAGTATCAGAGCTCAGAAGAGATGTATTGTAGGCAAACCTCATGAGCCAAAGCGAAAGTTCCCCAATGGATGGCAACACTTAATTGGCTTTTAATGTCTGTATGTATTTGGACGGCCTGTTCCGGGTCGACGTGTTGTGGACTCATGAACCATCTGGGCTCATATGCCCCGATAGGTATGGCCGAGAGGTCGAACGGGCCATACATTTGTCCGATTTGTTTAAATACAGTGCAATAACCCGTATCGCCCGCAAAGAAAAACCTACGTTTAGGTCCGATGACTGTCCAACTGCCCCAAAGCACCTTTCCTGCATCAGTTAAACCTCTTCTGCCGATATGTTGGGCCGGAGTGAACACAAATTTAATGCCTGGCTTAGAGTCAATACAAGAGTGTGACCACCAGTTCAGTTCAGTTACATTAGAACAGCCGACCTCTTCCATCCATGCCTTCAGTCCCAAAGGCACTAACCAATGGATATTTGAGCCAAAACGAGCGTTCAGTGCCTCAACACTTCCCAAATCCAAGTGATCGAAGTGGTTATGACTGATCACTACCGCATCGATTGTCGGCAACTCCTCTATACTGACGGCTGCTCTTCTATATCTGGCCGGACCTATCATTTGTGTCGGGGAAGCTCTTTGACTAAAGATTGGATCCGTTAGTATTGTTATGCCGTCCATATGTATGAGTGTAGTCGAGTGTCCGATCCATGTGATCGACATTTCGTCGTTTTTGAAGTCGAAATCGGGTTTCACTATCGGAAGCGTTATATCGAGTGTCTGTTAAATGAAATAAGAATTAAATATCACTTATACTGCAAACCCAGAGATGAAACTAACTTAGTCTGAACAATTGTTACAATTATCAGGTTATATTTTACTTATTGATAAATTAAATCAAGTCAACCATAATAAATTTTATTTTATAAAATTATTTTAAAAACTTTAAATTATGCCAGATAGTTTTCTAACTAAACTATCAAGATATAAAGTTATATTCTATTCTATACTAAAATAAAAGTATTGACAACATTATGTATTACTAGAACTAATATATATTTATGACTTCGGAATCGGAGCTCAAATGGTAGCTAAAGTGTATGTCGTGTATGTCGTGTATATAGATCGGAATTGAAAAATTTACAAATATTAAAAATAATAGTTAAAAATGTTAATGTCAAAAAATCAAATTTTATTTTTAAAATTTATATATATTTCGAATTTATTATTAACCTTTCCAACTATTATTTTTAATATTTGTAAATGTTTTTTACTCCGGTCTATATACACTATTTACCGCATGTTGCTTTATCTTCTATTTGAGCTCCTATTCCGAAGCATGCTAATTTTCATAAATTAGTAATAAGTTATTTTAAGGGTACATAATTCGGTTACTAAATTGTTTAAAAAATGAATATGTTCAAATTATAAATTGTTTTGTTTATTTGTATAGGTGATAAATTAATTTAAATAATTCATCTAAATTAAATAATATTATATAGCATTTATCAAAAATAGGCAAATTTTTTATGTAATTGATTAATATAAATTATTTTAAATAAAAAGTACAAAACATCCAAACTTGAACAATAACTAACAGTTTAAAAAAATATTTTATCAAGTAACTAATTAGATATAACTTAATACTATCTAATAAATTTATAAAAGTAAATTATACAGTGTATATTTTCAGTTTTGTACTTATAAATTCTAAATGCAGTAAAGTTCAATTAAAATAAATTAATCATTATACCGGGTTGTTTATTAAACTGGATTATTTTTAGTACAGTTTTATATTTTAGTTGCTTTAAGATTGTGTTCAGTATATTGACAATTGACTGTACAGTATAAACGAATTAGTTTATTATAATTAAATCAATTAAAGCCAAACCTTATCGTCGGGAACATTGCTTCGGTTTTTCTCCCTCATAAACTTTAAAATATTCCAAAAAGATGGCATAGCCCAGGTAGACCACGGGTTTGTAAACCGACCGTCAATTAACCCGGCTTTCGGCAAATCATTGATTCTATCGATGTCTTTCATATCTAATAAATGATTCGATTGTTTCGATGAATTGACTAACTTTTGAGTCGGCGTGACTAGAGTTAAGCAAATAAATAAGTACCGGCTTAATTTCATTTTATTAATCATTTGTTACATGCAATAAGAATTGCTTAAAATAAAAATAACTATAAAAATGAAATACTGTAACTATCACATTTATATGAATTTATGCGCAGGTTTGCACTAAACGCACTTTTAATGTCTATCAAAGTTTGCCTGCACTTCAAAAACTATTAGCATACCTAACACTCTACTGTATACTACATTCTATTATCGATATATTTCATATTATTATTTGAAATTATTGTTAAAATTAAATTTTTAAAATAATGTCTTGATAGTTCATTTTTATGATTTTATTTATAATTATCATACAAATTAATAAAATATGATTACTCAAAATAATTTAACTAAATAAAAAAAAATACTAAAATTTAATTAATGTTCTGTATATTGAATAGACTTTGTATTGCAATCTCAATGATAAGACAACAAAATTACAGAATATGATATGACGTCTAACGTTGTAAGAGTGTAATCAAAAGTTTCAATTAATGCATAATAACCAGAAAATTAAGTTAAATAATTTTAAAATTAATATTTCCTAGGTTTTCTGACAGGCCAGATTATTTGTTAAACTATTAATTCAAGTTAATTTTACTTTACTTTAAATTCTGTGTTTTGTCTCAATTTAACATTAAAACAGAAACTATTGTATAATATTTAATCAAGAAGATTTTTTTCTTAATATTCGGTTAGTGGCGCCGAACATATTAGACTGACCTGAGAGCTGAGGCCTGACTCGGGCTCTCCCAAAAAACCCTTACAGTTACTAAATAACAAATTTTGGTACAAAACCAAAATTAGGCAAATTATACCATTGGTGAAGTGATAGACACTTTTTCTAATTTTAAACTTATGTTACTTTCTTGAGTTGATTTTTATTTCTTATTAATGAGTTAGTTATAAAACATTACAAATATTGTCAAATATTGACATAAGTTTAAAATTAGAAAAAGTGAAGTTCGAAAGTAATCTTTATATTAATTTATAATTACCTAATTTTTCCACTAATTAATTGTAATACAAACTTAAAAACAAATTATAATCACTATGGTTACACAAATTATTAATTTTTAGCATTGTAATTTGGGTTGAAAAACAATGATCTAAAATTAATATTAAAAAAACAAAATTATTTTTTTTTAAATTCCAGAAAGCTAGTTTTGTGAAATATTAATATGGCTTCAAAAATTAATGTAAACAAGTGTTTGCCACAGAATCTAATTATCAAATCAGTTGACAATCATTTGTTTAGAATTGGTTTATGTCTTACGACAAACAATCATAACATTAATTCAGTTCAGAGAAGATCTCTTTTACACAAACCTATTGTTATATTAAATGTTTTAATTATATATTTGGTTAAGAGTTTTGTAATTTTAATGCTAAACAGTAATAATATTTTAGTTGCGATGATTTTGGGAGATTATGCATATTTTTATAATATAAGACTTTATATTACAATTTGCGCCATTTTGTTCACATTATTTTGTATCGGTTCCCAAATAGTGTATTACTATAACTACAGAAATGGTATAAAACCGACATTTCTTGCAGTGTTTGAAATGATGTCGGGTTTGCGTTCGCCTATAAGTATAGGTCTCACAGATGAACAACAAATTCGGAAACTGATTAAGAAAACTAATTATTGGTTGAAAATAGTAAATTTCAACTTTGACATATTATTTCCAATTGTTGGCTTTTGTGTTATATTTTTACCGTATTTATTGAATTGTACATTACTTGAAATTTTAGTTTATGGCATGTTACATTCATTTCTATTGGCATTAGTTACAAAATATGAGATAAATATATTTATGTTTCAAGTTTTCTATTTTTATTTTCTTATTTATTACTTAAAACAGAAAATCAAATCAAAAAACAATTATTTATTAAAGAAAAATATATTCAATAAAATTCTAAATATTATTCTATCATTGGATTCCATATACCGTCAAATCAATGAATATAATACCAGCTATTGGTCTAAATTTTTGCTATTGTTTTGGATTACTATCGGAACAACCGATATATTTCTACTAATTGTTCTTATATTTAAACCAATGTCTATAATAATTAAATTGATTTGGATTTACATATTTATTGCAATTTTGATGTCATTTCTATTCGTTATATTCATCGCTACTTCAATCAATTCTGAAGCAAATAAATCGCTTAAACTATTAAATCAATTATTTGTTTTAGAATCTAAACGACGTATTAAACATAATTTAAAAATAAAATTTAAAGTAAATATAAATAACAAAATTATTTATTAGTAATATTTAATAATTTACTTTGACAGCTGATGTTATTCATCGAAAGAGTTGGTCTAAAAAGGGTTGGATTTACTGTTTGGAAGTTATTTACTATTAATTCGTTTAAATGTTATGAAGTAAATATAAATTTGCTTGTTTAACTTATTTAATTTAATTAAATTACAATTTTTTTACAGTTTATTTTGTTTTTATCACTTTTATTTGTAAAGATTTTAAAACAAACAAGCTAATTATAAACAATATATAAGTTATTTTGTTTTAATAGTAATTTACTAAAATTTTTTAATATTATGTTAAACATTATGTGCATTGATTTCAATGTATGAGCCCTTGATTTGCTTGCAGCAGGTTGCTCTTTTCAAATGAAATTGGTTTAAATGACATTATTTAATATTTTTAAAAAGCGTTATCTTAAAACTTGTATTATTATTTGTTATAAAAA
Source organism: Belba bartosi (assembly GCA_034693685.1). Classification (NCBI taxonomy): domain Eukaryota; kingdom Metazoa; phylum Arthropoda; class Arachnida; order Sarcoptiformes; family Damaeidae; genus Belba; species Belba bartosi. Next base: position 5,349 of record JAQFXP010004617.1, read on the forward strand.
ATGTTATTTATTGAATTTATTTTAATTTAATTTTTTTTATTTAATATATACAAGTACAAGTATTTAATTATTTCTTAAATTATTAAATTTTACAATTAATTATTTTTTTATAATATAATTAGTTATTTATATGTAAAATTATTTTTAAAATAAATATTTGGTACGAGGTTTATAAAACAAATATATATTATTATTTAAAAATAAAATATAATAAATTCAAAAAATAATTATCGAGTTATTCTTTTATTAATAAAGTTAAATTTTAGTTTTTACATTAAATCGATTTGTTCAAATTATAAGAAAATATTTACATTTATTTTATGTAATGTGAAAATAATGATAAACTATTGCTAAATAATTCAAAAGTTATTAATTAATAATAAATATTATGTTTAATAAATATTTAAAAAAAACTAATTTAATGTTATATGCTTTATCAATAAAAATAAATGTCAATATTTTAATTTTTTTATTATTAAGATTAAATTAATTTTTTAGTATGTCTAATTTTTGATAGATTTGTATTTGAATTGAACAATTTGAAAACTTACAAAATATTATGCAAGGCATTTTCTAAAAATATAATAGACTATTATTTAAATTTGATCAATATTGAATGAATAAACATGTATTTCAATACTTGTCTTTTTAAGTTTTACCAACATAAAACCAAATTTAATTATAAAATGCTATCAAATATTTACTTTGTTGATTATAAAAAGAATTTAATTATTTTTAAAAAATAAACAAGCTAAATTCTTCAAATTATTTGATAAAATTAAATTCTATTTTGTAAATAAATTTTAATATTTTACTAAAAATCAATAAAATATTTATAAACCAATATATTCTAGATGGTTACGAAATTATTTCTTAACAAAATAAATTAAAGTAATAAATTTATTTTTATAACTTAATTTATATATTTATTTTTTATAAGTTAAACATATTTATAAATAAATATAATATATTAGTTATTATTTTACATAATATAAAAATTAATTATTGTGTTTAAAATATATATATATGGATAATAAATTATTTTCTGAATTATGTGAAATATATCCAAAAGAGAAATTATTTTATGGTTTTAGTCGACATAACAATGACTTTATGTTTGGAGTATATAACCATTCAGTCAGTTGTATTAATTATTTTCTAAAATTATTTCTAAATTAAATTTATTTTATAGATTCAAGTGTTAAACTCAACAACAATACAAATTTGTAATGAAATTGCATTTGTTTTAAAATATATTGAGAATAACATAAATATGAAGTAAATTATTATTTTATGTTTTTATTTGTAAATAATTTTAATTAATTTTATTATTAGTTTTTCATTGCTTTTGATTAATAGCAAGTTTGGTGGAAATAAATTAAAAAATGGAACTTGGACAGGTGCTATGAAATATTTTGCCAAAAATGTAATTTGCAACTAATTATTAAAAAAAAATTTTAATTATAATTTTTAAAACAATTATTTAATTTATTAGGCAATTGATACTATTTTAAACACATTTGCTACAGATCCAATTAGATATCAAATATTAAATTATCCAGCATTGGTGATTGGCAAATTTTTAACTATATTAAGTTATCCAAGTTTTGTAAACGAGACTAATATTCTGAAATTTTTAACAATATTTTCGACTTTAATATGGACTTTGATTTTTATTTCATATTTTTTGCTATTATTAATAAATAGTTATAAATATAATAATTATTTTAAAATAAAACTTGCTTTTAATTATTTTAGTATTATATTGCTACAAGGTAATAATTAATTAATTTGAATTTACAATTAATTATTAACTAGTTTTTTAAGGTTTTAAAGTTAGATACTATCACAACAAGTATTTGCTATCGATTTGGTTAATCACATCGTTTTTGTTAATCTATTTATTCAATAACGACATCACATCTGAGCTATCGGTAACTATTGAGGAAAGGTTTGAGAGCATAGACGACGTCTTTCGACAAAAATATTCAGTTCTTATGATTGAAAACGATTATCAATACTATTATCTTAAAAAGGTTAGATATTAACTGGCAAACAATATTCGCCATTTGTTACATCAGAATATTTTTAAAACTAATTTTAAACAAAAGTACATTATATATGCTATTAAAAAATTAATATTTGCACAATTTTTCTTTTTTTTACTATTTAACCTAGATTATTTAAAAGTTCTATATGCCCTCTGTATATACTCCTTTTTTATGTATGCGTTCTCCATGTATATCTTATGTGCTGTGCTATTATGACTATCTGTGCGAGATCTGTGTTCAACGCATGTGGCAATGAATGTTAACCGAAACATATACAGAAGTCATATAAAACTTTCAATTAATCTAGTTTAAATTGTGGACAAAGAAAAATTAGACAAAAATTAATTTGTTAATAGCTTATGCTTAAAATTATATATGGCGTACATTTTAATTCAAAACAAATTAAATCTAATTTTAAAAAATTAAATTTTATAAACAGACAATATTTAATTTATTAAAAAAAACAAATTTATAATTATTTTATTAAAATAACCATAGTTAGTTAAAGTCTGGATGTATAATACTATTAAAAATTTATTTTGCTATCAATTTAACATGCAATAAGTTTACTTGCAATGTTTTATTTGGTTATTATTGAAAATACATTTTATATTTTAATCTTTAAATTGCAAAACCAAAGGTAATAAAAAAAATGAATGAATGATTGACAATGAGAACATAGTCGAACAGTGAAATAGTCCGAAGAACAGCTATGTCAACTACATTACAGTACTTTGAGCACATAAATATAAAACTGACTTAATAGGATTTTTAAACAAATTAAATATAATTTCTATAATTTGTTTTTTTTTAATTTTATAATGTGTTTATTTGCTATAATTTTTGTTTTATATAACTTAAACCAGCTGAATATATATATATATTTATTAACCAAAAATTTAAATGAAACAAATACTAAAATAAAATATTAATTATAATTTATTTGATTTGTTTACAGATTAAGCCCAAATTAATAGATAAAGTGAAACGAATAAAATACAATAATTTATTAATTTACAAAACTATAGTGCGATTAATAAACAGCAAAACTGTTATAATGACCGGTTCCGCCTTCAATGACAGAATTAGTAAAGTCTACAAACAATTCGGTCTAATTCAGACAAATGCTATCGATTTCACGATTTCTTATGGAATTCCTGTAAACAAATTATTAGATAAATCAAAAAGATATAGAATAGACAATTTGTGAGTTTTTTAGCTAGTTATATTTTTATCTTAATAAACAAAAACCTATTATTTTAATTAATATATAGATTAAAACGACTGCAATATTCCGGTATTTTTACGCATAGATTGTGTAAATATATATTTCTGACCAATCATTACCAGAGAGTCAATGAGTTTAAGAAGAATCGATATAAAGAAGACATTAATTTCAAACATGATAACAATAGAGATAAAAATTTTGTAATTAAATTCGAACATGTTTTGTTTTGTTTTGTAATATTAATTACTTTTTATTTGTTAACAATATTATTTTTTATAATTGAATTATTTGTATTCTTTAAAACAGTAAAAATTAAATATAATTAGCTTTCGGTATGTATTACAAACAGACATTCATTTGGTTGAATTTAAAACTATTCAAAACTATTAATTTAAATTGTTACAAAGTTATCAAATTAAAATAATGAAGGAATATATAAATAATTGCAAAAATAAATTATTAAATAACTAAAAATTAAACAAATCTTAATATCTTATTAATTAAATACTTTTTATGTTTAAATAATTAATTATCAACCAAATTAATTACAATTTAATAGAGTAAATAAATAAATTTTATTTTTAAATACAGAAATTTAGACAAGTTTGTTTGAGTATACAACACAAGTTGTCCAAATCTACTTTTACTCTTTACTATAGGCGGGCAATAGGTGAATTGTAGTAGGTCTCTAGTTGGATTAATACGAGTTACTTGTACTGGCAAATTCACCTATTGCCCGCCTCTACTCTATACAGTGTCCGACTCAGTTTTACCAATTAGAAAAATTTATTTTTAATACCGTAAAATTAAAATGTATTCCCCTGGTCATATAACATAGAGAGCAGACTGTAAAACTAATTTAAAGTTTGGTTATACTTTCATGGCTTAACATTATTTTCAATTTTGATTGTAAACTAATAATTTGTTTGTTATTGACAGTTGTTTGTAGTTTATAAAAAATAATGTAAATAAAACATTAAATATATTAAATATTTAAAAACGAAATAAAATATTTATTCTAATATAATTAAATAATGATTATTAAATTTTTGTTATACAAATAATTTTTCTAATATTTATTTTGTTATAATAAAATTATTTTAATATATTATAATATTATTTTAATAAATAAAAAGTATACCATCTATCTAACAAATTTAGTTTTATTTATTTAAAATACTTTTAAAATTCTAAATGATTAATTTGTAAAATTTTAAAATAAAATAATTTTTGTATTTTTAATCCAATTAATAAAATTTAATTTAATCTCAAAATTTTAATTAAAATGAATTCGGAAATGATGTCTGAGTTTTGTGAAGTATATCCAAAAGAGAAACTATTTCACGGTTTTAGTCGACATAACAATGACTTTATGTTTGGAGTGACTAATAAATCTGTTCGTAGTAATATTTAAACTTTAATTAATTTAATTTATAATTTTATAATTAGATTAACGTATTAAATTCAACATCAATTGCAATATGCAGTGAAATTTCATTTATTCTAAAATATATTGAGAATAACATAAATATAAAGTAAATATTAAATTTATTATTTTTTAAATATTAAAAAACATTGAATATATATATATATCAATATTTGAATATATATTTAAAACTAAATTATTTATCGAAAACCTTTATTTAAATTTTGTAAATATGGAGTGTCAAATTGAAATAGCCAAAAAGTGACATCGTGCTAACTTTTTTATTTATTTGAATATTTTCAAAAAGTTTACTTTATTTTAAAGCCAAAGAATGAAATTTTATTA
>JAQFXP010004618.1:0-10397 GCA_034693685.1 Belba bartosi
CTGCCAGCCCTGCCAGCCTTGGCACTCATGGTATTGGTTTTGCCAGTTCTGGCACTGTTTACAAATGCATTTCATCCCACGATTGAGGAACTGGAGTTTTTCTCAGACGACTAACTGCGCGCCTCTTATCTTGAAATTAGTGAATCTCCGCAATCGCTCTTCCAATTTGACACCGGATTTAACACAAGTTGACTAAAAATAGCATTTGATGCCAATTCCGGGCACTGGGATGTATACATGTGCTGTTCGAGGCGCGGGATTTCGCTTTCGAACCGTTCTCTCAAATAAAAAACATATTTTTTCAACAGAAAGACAAGAATCTACTGAATTGAGCGCCAAAAATGTGATTCAGATTTTTAGAGTATATTTTTAAATACTAATTACTTCTTATCAAGTTAATTCGCGGAATTATGCACACGCTTAAATTAGCAATTAAGCTGGCCTTTTTTATTTTCAAACAATAGGATTTTAAAACCTGTTAAAAATAGTATAAAACAGTTAAAACTCAGTCTGTTATAACTCAGAATTCAGGGTCTTTTCAACAATAAATAAAATGTCTTAGTTAAAACATCTGGGCAGAATTACAAATAAATATTTAAAATTCTAGCTGGGATTAACGGGCAAAAAACAAAAACACATTTATTAAATATATGCATCCTACATTAAGATTTATTTATTTATTTAACCGTGCTATTTTTGACATTTGGAAAAAAGTTTATATTGGCAAAACTGTATGACATTTTTCAAAAATATATTTTCCAACAATTTTCGAAATAGGAGCCGAGTCAATCGCCATTCAGTTCCATGAACCAAGGCAGCGTTTGTGATCTTACACTTTATTCATCGCCTTCTCTACCAAATATATCATTGGGAAGACCTCACGTACCCATCACTACTGCCAGTGCTGCGGTTGTAAGTTTGAACAAGACACTTTACATCGAACCTATTTTTAAACACAATTTAGATTTTAAGTATAGATTATATGCTTTCAGACAGATTAAAAACGCATTTAATTTCAGCCAGGCATTAAGCAAACAAACCTGCTGCAATTTAATACGAGTACAGAAAACTAAATACTTAGACATTTACTACCCATTAGTTTCGATATAAACCATTAAATTTTAATCCATTAAAAAATAGCTCAAAATCCGAGACAAACAAAATATTATGAAAACGACTGTTAATTAAATTTTTAAACGTATACTTAGCCTGGTTATTTATAAAATATTATATCTATAAATAGTTTGCTTTTATAGATTTTAACATCTCAAGTTTTTAAATTAAATTTTTGTTCATATTAAATGTTTGGAAATTTCCAGCTTAGTGCATTCACCAAGGTTATTTTAACGACTTGTTAGTTGACATAAGTGTAGGACTAAAAGCAAATTAATTGAATTTTCGAAGTTTAATCTCAAACCCGAATTATATCAATAATTGTTTTTAATTTAATTAAATTCTGACTCCAATTCTGCCCACACTTAGCACTCAGAGTCTGGTAAACCGATTACGACCGTTAGTGAGGCCCAGATGAGAGCCGCACTGAGATTTCCGATGCCATTCCCCACATCCCACCATACCTCGTCAGGTCTCCCATTCTACCCGTCATTGCCAGGTATGTCAAGAATTCATTTATTCAATTAATTGTTTAAGTGATGACTCACTCACTCACTAACTAATGACTTGTGTTGTTGTGTTGGACAGTAATCGAAGGTGAGTTCACTCCGCCCACATCGCCCGGTTATATCCAGCAACAGATGAAAGTGTTGGAGCAAACGAGGAACGCGCAGACAATGGGAACGGCGCCGCACTCGTCGGCTCAGAGCACGGCCTCATCGATCACGGGCTGCGCTGCCTATCCCTATCCAGCCGTAAGTGTCATAACGGACTCACAGGTGGCTCAGGCGAGGCTACAGCGCAGTCTACAGCGACCACTTGGACGGACACAGAGCGCACCGTTACCTCTGGGCCACCCAATGCTACAACCGGGCGCACAGGGAATCATGTTATCGCCCCAACAGAGCGAACAGTACTTCCGTGAAAAACAACTCTATGAACAACAACAGAGAAATCTCGTTAAACAACACATCCGACAGACGGTTCTGACCAGAGCTTCGTCGAAGAGTCAGGTCGTCGAGAACGTGGAGGAGGAGACGGAAGCGGCCGTCGCTCAGGAGATGAAGGACTCGATGGCTGAGATACACCACGAGTCCCCCCTCTCCCCCGTCGGCCCGGACGGCGTCATTGACCTGACCTCTGGTCACAAACGGTCGTCCATTTGTGATAACGATCTGCTCCGACAGCACAGAGAACGCGAGGCATTCCTTCAACAACAGCGCGACCTAATGTCACCCAGACTTCCATTTCATGCCGAACACACTGTCAGTCTGTTAGGACCGCATCAAAGGCCTGGCCATCACCCGCATCCCAACCGACCACTATCTCGAACGCTGTCCAGTCCTCTGGTGACGCTCAGTAACAACGGCTGTCCTTCCGAGCCCTTATCGGTGGTCACCCGACACGTTTTTACGACTGGCCTCGTCTACGACAGTCTAATGTTGAAACACCAGTGCATTTGTGCCGACAATTTCCATCACCCGGAACACGGAGGACGGCTACAGAGCATTTGGGCCCGACTTCAAGAGACCGGTTTGGCCGCCAGGTGTGAGGTATGCACTCATTTAGGTCTTCAACAAACACTATATTTTTGTTATATTTTATTTATTTATTAATTTAATTATTATTTTTATTTTGCGGAACAGAGGGTTAGGTCGAGAAAAGCGACGTTAGAGGAGATCCAGTTGTGTCACAGGTATTGGACATTCAATTCAATTAGAGTTTAATGTTTGCAATGAATTACTGAAAGACAACGACCAGTAGTTCACAAATGCAATACATAATACATAATAAACAGAATAATTAAACAATAATTATAAATATTTAACTCTTTTTGCGTTCAATAGCGAAGCCTATTCTCTACTGTTCGGAACGAATCCCCTAAACCGCCACAAATTAGACGCATCAAAACTGGGCATGTTCATTTGCAAACCATGTTCTAACCATGTTCTAACCATGTTCTAACCTTGTTCAAATTAATTGATAACTTTTTATTTAATTATTTCATTTTTGTGCCTATTTTAGCCGATCTTCCGATAAAGAGTTTCGTAATGTTGCCGTGCGGTGGCATTGGCGTCGATTCGGACACAACTTGGAATGAGTTGCATACGGCCGGTGCCTCTCGTATGGCCGCCGGATGTGTCATAGAGTTGGCGTTTAAAGTGGCGACCGGAGAGTGTAAGGTATGCATCGGTTTGCGACTCAAAACTTATTTAGTTATTGATTCGACTCTTAATTCTCAAACTGTTTGTCTGTCGAATAGAACGGGTTTGCAGTGGTTCGACCGCCCGGTAGTCATGCGGAACACCAACAGGCGATGGGATTCTGTTTTTTCAATTCGATAGCGATTGCAGTGAAACAGTTGCAGCAAAAGCTCAAAATGGATAAGATATTGATTGTGGACTGGGATGTGCACCATGGCAATGGTCTGCAGCAGATGTTCTACGACGACCCCCACGTTATGTACATATCGCTGCACCGGCACGACGATGGCAATTTCTTCCCGGGCACCGGTGACTTGCAGGAGATAGGGGTCGGAGAGGGCGCCGGCTTTAATGTGAACATCGGTTGGTGCGGTTCCCTCAGTCCCCCTATGGGTGACGCAGAATATTTGGCCGCTTTTCGCACTATAGTTATGCCGATCGCCCGGGAATTCAACCCGGACATTGTCTTAGTGGCCGCCGGCTTTGACTCAGCCAACGGACATCCGCCCCCTTTGGGTGGTTACCAAGTTACGCCCAGTTGTTTTGGGTATTTGACCAAACAGTTGATGACTCTGGCCAATGGCCGAGTAGTTATGGCACTGGAAGGAGGGTATGGTTTAAGAGTTTAAATGTTTATTATTTGATATATTGTTTAATTAAATTTTGAAACTTAGATACGATTTGCCGTCAATTTGTGATTGTTCTCAAGAATGCGTTTCCGCTCTATTGGGCGATGAGATCACTGGCCTTAAGGACGAAGAGATCACACGAAAGCCCTGTCAGAACGCAGTGGAACTGCTTAATCGTGTCATTGCTATACAAGGTTTGGCTTAATTTGTTTGACAATTAAAACATAACTAATTAATCAATAATTTCAATCGGAATGTTTGACTCTCCAGGTGCTCACTGGCCGATACTGAGACGTTGGGCGCATTTGATTGACTGTAACTTCTTAGACGCCCAGAGGAAGGAGAAGGAAGAGTGCGAAACAGTGACAGCATTGGCCTCATTGAGTGTCCGACAGTCTCTCAAGTAATTCAAAAATTTTAATTAAATTAATTTTTTGCTATAATTCAAAAAATACTTCTCTATCGCCAACAGCAGTCCTCCCGACCGACGACACATTGAAGAGCCCATGGATGAGGACAACGACAAGTGAGACAACGAGTCGAACATAGATTGAGAATAAGAACACCGAACGCCTAACTAAACTACTTGTGCCGAACACAACAATTATCGGAACGAATAGTTTAGTCGAAAACACTTGTATTCTCGCATTTATGGCTCTATTCTCGAGAAGAGACCAAAAAACGCCTTTCGTTTAAATTTTGTGTTTGTTTTGTAAAAGTTTTCGTCAAATCTCTTGTTCTCAACACCAATCGTACGATTCGTTTCGGTTCGTAAACCCGAATCCAAACGCTATTGAATGAAAGGCTTAGGAATTGATGACAATTATCGGTAAAAACACAAAAATGTTTTGACATATGATTGAGAAAAACAAAATCGGAATTCAGTTTAAGAACTTGGGTTTTGGGGAACTGTTGAATGGATTTTATACAAATATTTTCGATTTGATTTTTATTGACTAAAAATCAGATTTTGATTACGAAGAAAAAAATCGGAAAAAAATAATTTCAAAAAAAAAGTTTTTTATAAAACATTTTAATTGTGAGGAAAATACAAAAACAAAAATCCAATTAAATTATATACTCTATCGATAAGACTATACTTTATCGGTATTTATCATTGAGATCGCAGACCTGTGCCATAGCTTTTCGGTGGAAATAAACAAATAATTTGAATAAAATATATTGTATTCTAATGTCTATCCTCTCGATTGAAATGAATTTTCTTGTTTCACAACTTTTATCGAAACAAAAATCGCATTTTTTCTATATTTTATCAAAACTTTTATTACAGTCTCTTTTAAATTGTTTAAATTATATATACATTTCAACAAAAGTGAGATAAAAAAAATTAATTGTAACACAAAATCACTTATCAATTGAATAGAAATCAATTCTATATCTAAGCGAACATTATATATAAACTTTGAAAACAAATTGAAAATTTCATTTAAATATAACATTAATTTCAAGTCTACACCAAATATATCGATAGAGACGTCATGTTTTCGGGTCATTCGCATTCATAGATTCAGCTTTTTTTCTAATTAATTGTGCAATAAATCGGAATATAATTTACATTTTTGTCTGTTTTACGAGAAGACATATGACATTACATTTGATAAAAGACTTTTAATTTTATTTTTTTGTTCGACTAACTTATTATTCGCTATTTATTCCATTAAAAAATACATTTATTTTTTTCACAAAACAATTCATTTTATAGACAATTAGATTAATTTATATAAATTTTATTGATTGCCATCGAAAGCGCATTTTTATCTTTAATTCAATTTTCAATTTTTATTTTCTACGTAAAAAACAAAAACACAAATTCTTTTAAATAATTTCAGAAATTTTTTTTCTTATTTTTCAAAAGTTTATTAAATTTTATTTTGTGTAAAAAATTTTGTTTTACTGAGAATTGACTTATTTTTACGAAATTTTAATTTAAAAAACAAACAAATTTTCAATTGAATTATGACTTGCGATTAAAATTATCAAGGATAAATGGGCCAGAGCTTAATAGTACGTTTAAAAGTGACTTGATTAAAGTGACTTGCTAGATAACTAATGAGGGTTTAAGAGAAGAATTGGATTTTTGTGTCAAATGAGTGATAGAATCTATTTTAGAAAAAAGTATTTAAAACAATAATTTAATTAAATTATTATCATTTGAAGCGAACATTTGAATGCATTTAAAAAATTGTGAATAAATTCATGAATAGAATAATTGAAACGAATATTCTCTGAGAAATAACTAGTGCTTTGAAGTAATGCCTAAATTCTTCTGTTGATTGCTTTCAATCTCATTGTTTGATATGATTTTTGTATTTTAATTCTTAATATTAATCTCAAGTCTATATTCGATTGTTAATAACATTTTATTTTTAATCGATTGATAATTTTGTTCATAATTTTTGAAAACAAAAACTTTTTTTCCGAATGAGTTAACGATTAAAACGAAAAATTTAAATTTTTATATTTAAGAAAATTAGCTTGTTAAATCATGTTAATCATGTTTTTGCTGACTGTTGTTGTTCTGCACTCTTGTTAACGATCAACACATTTATATAAAAAATTATTTTAACTAAAATTCTTATATATATTATAAAACAAAATTTAAATATAAATTTCAAACTTTAAAAACAAATTCACATTTTATATCAAATTGACTTAATTCTAGTCATCTATGATTTGGTCATAACAAACGAATTGAAACAAAAAACACAATTAACTGAATTATTATTTTTCAAACGAATTGTTCATTTTTTTGCCCAATTTTTTCCACAGAAGACTGATTTTTAATGTTTAACGTAGACTAAGAAAGTCGTTATTATGGACTGTATATACGAACTGTTCGATTGAGAAAAAAAGTTTTCAGAAATTTATAATTGATTGGAATCTAATTGAAACAAATGTTTAAACAAATGTACAGTAAAAACCAGTTACAGAAATGTTATATTTAAGAGAAAAAAAGAGTTATTGAAAGTTAATACAGTTATAGAATTTTAAAAAAGAGTTGAAAAAAGTTTTTTCCTGAAAGAGGTATAAAAAGTTAAAAAATTGTTTTACGTTTGAGATATATATCGAATATATATTTATGGAAAAAAATCAAATAAAAAGAATATAAAAAACTTTTTATTGGCTTAAAAATTGCATATTTTAAAAGATGTAACGAAAAAAAGAGTGAAAAACATAAAAATTTGTTTAAATTTTTATTTAAATTTTCAAAAAATTAACCGAAATTTTAGTGCCGCTCATACCTATCGGTCGGTGCCTTAAAAACAAATGTTTTTTTCGATTTGGGCATCGATTCGACAAAAACGACTGTTATATCGATTTATATATAAGTTGTATCTAATTGAACGATAAAAACACATTATTATTGATTAATTATAATTATATATAACTATTATTATTAATTAATTATAACTATTAATATTAATTATTATTATTCTATATATGATGTCTAGTCATTGATTGTAATAAAAAAAACTTTTTTGGAAACAAAAATCTTTTTGATTGACTTAATACACAAAATACAAAAAAAACTTTTTATTTGTCTATTAATTATATAAATATAGTTTTAATTTTAACTTTTTTTTTGTTCATTCATTACATATATTTAAGAAAAAAGTTTTAAACGATATGAACCAAAAATAAAACTTTTTATTATATCTATTCGATTGCATCTCTGGTTATAATTATTGTAATATTATTATTGAAACAAAACTTTAATTTTTATTATATAAAAGGCTAGTCATCATTGATTAGTGACTAGTTATTAATTGAAGTCATCATTAATTCAAATTCATATTTACGTCTAATTATTATGTAATGTATTAGTATTAAGTCTCATATTATTATTTGATATTATAATTATATAATTCAATCGTTATTTTTATTTTAATTTTTTCGATCGTTTTTAATGTAAATATAAATTATGATTAACTGAAAAGTGGTTTCGATTTTAATGTTATATAAAAAAATAAAACATGTTTTACATATAAGAAATTCAAACTAGTTTGTATTTATTTCCAGCCAACGTTAACTTTGTAAGAACGATTAAGTGAAATATTAGTTTTACATGTTTATTTATTGCTTTTAATCAGAAATCGAAAAGGAAGAGGATCAGGCAAAAATCCCCCTAATTTTCAAAAATGGCATTTATTCCTGCTAGCATTTGGTTCACAAAAAGTATCTTCTCCCTTTGATTTTCTTGTCACCAAATGGGGTTTTGGCCAAAATTAAAACATTTTCTCTAAATTTGTGTTAAATCCGGTTTAAATTCAGTTAAATTTATTTAAATGTATAGTTTTAAGCATTTTTTTTTCTTCTCTCAGTCCCTTTAGATTTTTAGACAAAATTGTTTTTAAATTCCTTCCTTGATCCACCCCTGGATTGCCCAACATCTCAATCTCTGCTTTTAATTATAATCGCATTCGAGACTAAAGTTAACTCTTTATAAACAAACGACTCATTAATGTAAATCAAAAGAGTGTTTACGTGAATATGATTTATCGCATTCATTCCAATCGCAGATAAATCTCTTATTCGTATAAATCGATTGATGTTTAATAAACATTTGATTTACAGTACTTTTAAATTCTTTCTTATACCGTACTTTAAAAGTTTTTCTATTTGTATGAATCAGTTCTCATTGTGTATAACGTAATGAGAATAAAGTTTTTGTCTTATAATCACATTTAGGCCAAAAACACTTTAAGTATTTATCAAATATTACTATTTTGTTAAAACATTTTTATTTGAAATTTCTTTGACAATTGATTTTTAAATCAATATTAAAATCAAAATTAAATAATCATTATTTTCACATTCAATCATTTGAAACAAATTACAATTATTTTGATTTAAAATATATTTAATTTTTTAACACTTTTATACTAAAGCCTGAGGATAATAATATAAGATATTTAAACGACATAATAGATTAATTAAATCAATTGTTTTTTGTTGTAAATTTTTGTTTTGATTTTTAAACAGTGTTTTATTATTAATTTATTTTCTGCAATCAATTAATTTTTCTAATAATTAACAAAAAGATATCGTTATCTAAATAACTCAAAGTCTAAGACAAATAGTCTTCGAATTCTTTAATTATTTAATTTATTGTTTAAATTATTTACTAATTTATTAATCGTAATTATTTATATAAATTATAATTTTTAATTCAAATATAAAAGTATTTAAACGCACTTTTATTACAACTCAACAATAGATATAAATTAAATTGTGATTAAAATAAGTTTTACGAACACCAAAAGTGAATATAATGTTAAAGTAATTTACCACTAATTCCATAATACTATTCAAGATTTATTAATTATATATTTAGTTGCTAAATGTTTTTGATTTAGAATTAAATATAAATTACATTAAAGATTTTAATTAAATTTATTGCAAAAAATATATATTTTTAAATATTTAATTAAACTACTATTTATAAATCAACTAAATTTTATCTGATTGTAATTAACAAGATAAAATTAATAATAAAGTTTATAATTGAAGCCTATTATAATAACAAGTATTTTAAACGTTTTGTTTTAAACATAATTTTAGAAATTCGCGCAAAAATAAATAAATTGTTAGAAAATGTATTATTTGTAAAACAATTTGCTTTTATTTCTGAAAAAAATTATCTCTTACTTCGATTCATACAAATTAAAAGTTTGAAATATAATCCAAGCATTAAATTCATTCATTGGATAGAAATTTACATTTTTGACAATTAGTTACTAAATGTTTAAATAATTACTAAAACAATGTCTAAAAATTATGAATTAAAAAAAATTATAACAATTATAATTCATTTACTATACAAAAAAATGCACTAAAATTAAAAATGAGTTAAGTCTGAAAAAAGTGTGTTATTCTGTTCATTAGTTTACATTTAATTGATTTTAAATATAATTTCCAAATTATAGGCAATAAATAAATTACAACAAATTATATTTAAAATACGAAAAAAAAACTAGTTTGCTAAAACAGTTTAAGAAAAGTCATTAACAATAGGCAAAAAAATACTGAACTCAAATGAAGTGCATTTTTTCATCTGTTTAAAAAATTAGCTAGAGTGAAAATAAATACAAACATATTAAAATAAAAAGTCAGAAAATGAATGAATTTTAGGAAAAAAAAATTTATCTGAAGTTACAATCAAGAGCTAATCAGACATTAACAGAAAGTTTGAGATTAGTTGAAAACTGAAGACTAAGATCGAGTCAATCGAATTATTGCATTAAAATTTAGAATATATTATACAAAAAACAAATTTCAATTAAGTTAAAAAAAATAAATTTCTTCTCCAAATAAGCAAAATTAACAAATTGAATGAACACAAATTTTCAACTTGTTCAAATCGACCACTTGTTTAGAATCACTACCACTTTCCGGGTCCACCGCTCGAATAGCTATGTTTAGAGCAAAT